>JBCIKM010492373.1:0-10126 GCA_039654465.1 Melibe viridis | reverse complement strand
TACTCAGCTCCAAAAAAGTGAACTAAAAAATAAACCATACGAAATAATACTAATGGTAACTGAGTAGCAGGTTACACGTGCTTTAAAAAAATGTCTCATTACATGATATTACATTACGTTATATCACATATGATTCTGTTTGGATTTGACTTTTACCTTAGATAAAAAATTATAAAATTTTTTTTACCACCTGCTAGAGTACACCGTCTGTAAAGGGAAGGATGTGAGAGCTATCAGTGATTACATACGTAAGGAGTTTATACCAAGACCGGAAGGAATACCACACAAGAGCCTCTTCACTGCTCCAATGTGGTCAACTTGGGCTTACTATAAAAAGGATATCAACCAATCGTCTGTCCTGGGATTTACAGGTATGCCTGATATTAAAGCTACATAGGGAGAAAGAGAGAGAAGTTTGTCCTTTGTGTAGTTTAATGTTTTGACATGTTCACGATGATATTGAAACTATTTTTTTACATGTAGTTTGATTTTTGATACACCCACTATGATATTGAAACATTTTTTATATTTAGTTTGAATTTTTATTGTAATCCCCCGCAATGATTTTGAAATATTTTTTTTTTTTTTATCTAGAAAGCTTCTTCTTCACTGTACTGAAATTTAATGCAATTTTGCCTGTTCCAATTTGTTTACCACAGAGAAAATAGTGTCTTCAAAACTTCCATATTCTCAACTTGTGATTGATGACAATTGGACACCACAATATGGAGATTTGGTTTTTGATCAAGTTAAATTTCCAGATGCCAAGAAAATGATGAAGGAGCTGACAACAAGTAACGTTCCAGTCTCACTGTGGATCCATCCATTTTTGAGTCTGAAATCGGAGGCATTTCAAGTGGCAGTCAAAAACAAGTTCACAGTCATGGCCAAAGTATGTCACTTAATTGTTTAGATATTCCTCATAAATCTTAATCACTATCAATTTGTATGGAGGGATGAGGTTTTTTGTCATTGTAAATCATCTCTCAGTGGTGTTGATATGTGTTTTGAGAGATGATATTTATTTTTTAGTGTAAATCATCTCTCTGCTGTGTATGGTTTGATCTTTTTGTTCCCTCTTTTAACTAATTCTTTCCTCTTTCTTTCCTCTGGGTTCCTCTATATGCTGTGGGGCCCTAAAACCTCCAATAAACAAAGAAACATATAGATAGTGATACTCCGTCTTACTGATACAAATTCAAATTAATAGGTAGAAATGCATTTAAAAAGTACCTTTTTGAAGACTATCCCTGAGAAAAACGAGAAAAATCGCCATAATTTGTAAACTTTTCTGAGGGTCAAAAAAAAAAAGAAGGAAAGTTTAAATTGCAGCAGTGTTGCAATCAGGGGTTGGATTTGGATGAAATAAAGTGCTAATGAAATCTGACATTATACTCTCAAATCCAACTTGAGAACATTGGTATGTAAATCCAAAACAGTATAAAAACGAATGAACCCTCCGATACTTGATATCATGTCACCTTAAACTTAAATTTGTAACTGTGCACAGGGAACCATATTTGTTTTGCTAGAGTGTATTCATATTCTTTCTCAAGAATGAAGAAAGATTGATGTCGATCAAAGTAAAAGCTACATTGGTTTTAGTTAACTAGATGCTTACATAGAGAAATATAGAAAAAAATATTTCAGAGAATACAATGTACATTCAATTTGAATTTTACTGTTGAAATTTTCATAGAATAAGCAATTTTTGTGTTGGGTAAATTCGTATAGATACTCTGTATTAATGTTAAGAATTAATCAGACCTATGCCACAGTTTGAAATAATATGGTTTTGAAAATTTTTGTTCTTGGTTATAATGTGTATAATCAGCTATTTCTCTACCTTCATCATCTGAAGAATTCAGAGGTTCCTGCTCTTGTCCGCTGGTGGTGTGAAGACATGGCAGCTCTTCTGGATGTGACCAATCCTGCTGCAGTCCAGTGGTTCCAAAATAATTTACAACAGCTTATCAAAGTCTACAATGTTTCCTCTTTCAAGGTAAGCTGCGGTGTATTTTATGTTTTACAAAATTCTCTGTTTTGGATTCTAATTTGTTTGATTTGTGTATACATTGACTATTAATGTTTTATTTTGATGAGACCAAATAACTACAGAAAATATTTGTTCAACCCAAGAACTGTGACAGACTGGAAAAACCTTCCTGCAGAAACTACATCCTTAAAAATACTCCTTCATCAATGAAACATCTTACTTTCCTCTAGACTCCTCTATGATCCGCGTGTGTCATGGGGCCCTAAAACCTCCAATAAGCAAACAAATACACAAACAATAAAAGTGTATCCAACAATTTAACACGAGCTTGTCAGAATCTTCACTAGTGAAGCTGACATTACCCAGCAAATCCAGACCAGAGAAGTATTCTAAGCAAAAGGATAATATAGGTAATAATTTTGATAGGACCTATCCAATTTAGACCTCTGAACAACAGTAACTGCTTCCAAATTTCCACGTATGGTATCATGGTTTTGCATTCAAATAGTTTGATGGGTTCACAGTTTAATACAGACAGAGAGCTGTGCAGTATATGTGGCTGCAAAATTTGCAGTCGGCTGAGTCATTGACTTATGGGTAGCTAATACCAATTCCCAGGACCTAGTTCAGTTTGTGTTTCATACCGATTTTGGAATAAGCAAATCTTCTGTTTGTCTTCATTTTATGAGACTCTGTAAAAATTTTTATTATCATTAGAAGCTATATTGAATGTACAGTTCATCATGTCACAATCATTTGGTTTGTAAATAAGGATGTTGTGTCACCAATGTAGTCCGGAGATGCAGACCTTATTTGCTCTTAACGCACAGGTTTGATAATACCAGCTCAAAATAGGTACACAGAAAGCTGAGCTAATGTGATAATTAATCCTCCAGGTTTGCAACTTGACATTGAAAAGGATGAACAAACTGATTTTGAACTTTGTTTCATTGTTAGGTTGACCTTTTCCCCCAAATAATCCTGAGATGTCTGTGAAACAGATTTGACAAAATGAGTAGATTGATACTCCTTTTTTTATTTTTCTGAAGTGTATCCTCTTTTTAATCAAATATGTAAACACTTTTGATCAGTTGTCAACAGTCTTGAAATTGATCATGATTCAACTGCCAGTTTGAAGTTGGCTTTTTGAGAATACTACTTTTAGAGCTTTTCTGTTTTGCTTTTTTTTAAAGTTTGATGCAGGTGAAGGATTGTTCCTCCCACCATCCCACAGCACCTATGGCCAACTCAGTAGCTCAAATGAGTATGCAACTTTGTGGGCTGAGCTCGCTCATTCTGCGGATATCCATGGGCGGCGTCAAGAGGTGCGTGTTGGTTGGAATTCCCAAAGTCTTCCGATAGTTGTTCGTTTGATGGATAGACTATCCACCTGGGATTATAATGGCGGACTACAATCAGTTATTCCAACTGTGCTGACAATGGGTGTGCTCGGTTACCCATTTTTATTGACAGATATGATAGGAGGAAATGGAATTCTAGACATTGAGAGCCTTGAGAGCACAGATTATCCGGATAAAGAACTGTATATCCGATGGATGCAGGCAAGCCTGTTCATGCCTTGCCTACAGTTTTCCATCCCGCCCTGGATTTACGGTGAGGATATTGTCACACTGACAAGGAATTACTTACAGCTGAGAGAGTCGTATGCTCCCACATTTATCAGTCTTGCAGAAGAAAGTGTTCAAACTGGGTACCCTATCATCCGACCGTTGTGGTGGATAGCCCCAGATGATGGGAACGCTCTGATTATAGATGATCAGTTTATGGTTGGCGATGATTTGCTTGTTGCTCCGGTAGTGGTCAAAGGTGCCAGGAAGCGAAATGTGTACTTGCCTCAAGGAAGGTGGCTAGATAAAATTAAAGAGAGTTTTGTTGAGGGACCAGTTCTTTTAGAAGATTATCCTGTTACTCTGAATCAGTTAGCTTATTTTGAAAGACAGCAAACTGAATAAATGTCGTAGAGTAAAGAAGGGAACTTCTTCACAATTTTGCACCACTTCAAGCGTTCACCTCCCCTGCCTGATATCGTTGGTCAACAAAAACTAGACAGGGCCCTAGATTGGTCTCTATGTACTTATTTTCAAGTGGAATTAACAATATTTAGTTTTGTATTTTGCATTTGTGCCTGTTTTAAGGCCTCTACAAGAGTCAGGGAAATTCGCCAAGCTGGTTAGGGAAATTTGCCCAGTGAAACAGCCTTTATATTCCTATTGGTAAAGGGCAGAAAGTGTGTTGTTTTTTGTGGAGTTTTTTGTAAGTGTGCATTTTCTTTTTATTATGCTTTGTCATATGTTGTTTTGTTTACTATTTGCTTTTTGTTTTGTTTAGGGGAGGGGGCAATAAGCAATTTCGTTCTTTTTCTTTTTTTCAGGAACTTTGATGATATTGATAGCGATGATGATGATGATGATGATTTTTGTTCTTTACCTGTTGGTGATGGTGGTGATAATGTTGCTGATTGTTATGGTAGTGGGGAGAAGAATGAGAATAGACGTCAATGATAAAGAAGAAAAAAAACTTTGGTGAATTTTCCGGATGGTGGTGGCGAATTTCCCTGATAAGGTGTAAAAATTAAATAGCTTTCAAATGGGTTTTCAATCCTGAATTCAATAGTAAAATGGTACAAAGACGATAGAAATTAGTTTGAATTATAAACGTGGCATAAAATTGAAAGATGGGGAAGAATAACAACAACAGGGGATATGCACTAAGGCAGTGTGGTAAGATTGAGTGAGCGGCAGAAATTACTCGGAGAAAGAGGGGCAAGGGAAGGTCATCAGATGACCAGGCCTTAAACCCTTTGTTTTTACCTGATCGACTGATCCACTTAGCCGCCACACAGGTTTCATCATCCTTTGTAATAATAGGCTCTTCCACAAACAGGGCAGGGGGGGGGGGGGGTGGATTGGCAAATTTTCCAGACTGGCGAAGTTCCCTTGCTCTGCATTAATATTATTGCTTTTTTTTTTTCTGCCACAAAAGTTGTGCTTGGTAGGAAGCTTAGAATCATATTAAGCTGTGGAGGATTTTTTTTTACTAATGACTCATGAACTTTCTGAAAGAATCCGTACTTGCCCATGTGTAACTCTTATTCTTATTTGTAACTGATTGCCAAATTTTATTTCCATCATCATCATCAACAAAAAAACAAATAAACAAAAACAACAACAAAAAAATGAAAAGGAAAATAAAAGGGAGGACCAAATCTGAAAAAGCGAGTGAAAGATATTTGGAGAAACTCCCTTGTCTTCTGTATGCATGGAAGAGACACTAAAATTTTGCATCATATTCTGTGATGAAAATATTAGTAAAGTAAAAGAACGTACTCAAACAGTAACAGTATTTGAAAGTCATAGCACACCTTGATTGTTGTATTTGTAAAGGATGATATTTGATGTACAGCTTTAAACAATTTGTGTGGCATGTTACTGTGCAAGTCCAACATTTCAAATTACTGGAACAGGGAGTTTAATTTTTGTTTTAGGATCTGTTTTATTGTTATAATTTCATACTGAACAAATTATCAAATTAAATTGTAAGTTTTCTTTTTTTCTTTTTTTTTTTTTTTTGTATCAAGATCTCACTCCATTTTTAGTTTTAAAAAATCAGATTCTATCTATCATGTCATCAAGTAGAGTAATTTCTAAGTATTTCCAAATTCAAGTGCAGGAGCTTTACCTGTGTCTTTGAAAAACATGGAATGAATTTGATGGTGACCTTACCAAATGATTCCAAATACAAAACCACTTCAAAATATCTTTTTTTCAATTTGAAAACAATACAACTGATCGCAACATTGAAAACAGTAAATATCAGAGGCTTATTTTTTTGCTCTTGATGCTTTTCTTCTCTTTCCTTTCAGCATTTTTAGATTTGAGATTGGAGGAAGGGCAAATAACAATGTATAATAATAAATGTTAAAAACAACTACTTACATTAAAACTTGAAATTGTGTAAGATAAAGCTTTTTAAATGAGAAGACAAATTCTCACAAAACTTTTGTTGAATATTGGATGTACACTATCAAACACACAAGTAAGTGAAATGAAAAAATATATTTATATAGCGCTTGCCTCCTCTTAAAAGGTGCTTACAAAAGCGTACATAATTTACAATAATCAATGGTATTCAGTTTTACAATTGGAGACAAAAATAGACAATAAATTTCTTAAGAGTTATTACAAACTTGCACTTTTGTAAAATATTCTGTTTTAAGATTTCTTTTGAAAGCAGGAAAAGAATCAGAGTTTGTTGTGTGAATTTTCATTGAGAAAAATGTTACATTGTTCATCTTGCTGTACATCTATTTTCATGTGAATTTGTGTATTCGATTCCATGGTTTTCCTATGCTCAATGATATTATTGTAAAATTTTTAATTCAATGGCTTTTGTCTCAGAGCACTGACCTCCAGAGACAAAAGAGTCCAAAATGATCTCTTCATCAGGAAACAACTCATTAAGATATTTATAGACATTGTGGGTTATTTGCTTGACAATAGATTGGCAGGACTCTCATCAAGGCCATTGAAATGGACTTTTGACTTCATGTATTCTTAGATCTTTTTTATTTGTTGTGATGCATCTCAAACAAAAACCAAGTAGGATTATTAAATAATACTATAAATGAACAATTGTGAATGAGTGATCTCTAGTTGTGTCTAACTTTGAACAGTAGAGCTTATAAAAACATGGATTATTTGGTGTAAAAAGGCTTGTTCTGAACTTTTTGTGTGTGTGTACTAGTCTAATCAGTAACATATGTACATAAATCTGTTTGTTGTGAGGCCCTTAAACCAACAATAAACCAACAAGCAAGATAAATACATTCCCTTTCTCATTATAGGTATGTAGAAAAAATGTTGCAATTAGAGAAATAAAGTTTTAATTTTAGTTTCTGTTTGCGCCGATCTCAAAAATAGCTTTGGATTTAGATTAGATTCTCCCCATGCTGATATGATATTGATATAATGGCATTTATGTATTCTGCTTGGAGTTGTCATGCAATTAAATTTTGCAGAAATGATAAGCAGATAATAAAATAAATCATTTAAGATTTTTATATATATATAAGGAACTAGTTTTTACCTCCTGTTGAATCTGAATCGGGATGGATGACTCCAAATGAATTCTTATCCAGAGGATGAGTTAGCTGGCTTAACATCATGAGAGCTAGCTCATTCACACGATTAGAACTAGAACATAAACGGTGGGATCAAAGGAGATTTTCTAATTTCTCTTTCTTGGTTGAATTCTTGGATTTCCATTTCCAGTTTCACATGGTTTGTCAAAATTTTTTTTTTATAAATTGATTATTTATCGGTGTCTGTATGAGTTGCCAAAATTGTAATTCTGTTTTAGTGTCTCTGTTCCCTTAGTACATATAATTGAAAACGTGTCCTGTTGGTAGAACCATCTGGTTATTGATGTCTTTGTGGAAGCATATCAGTGGACGCTGTTGTCTGCTCTTTGCAAGAGAATCTAAACTGATCTAAACCTGAATTTTTGATGAATTGAATGTTCCTATTCCTGAAACTTTCTCTTTCTTATCTGAAGTTATACTTTGATGCATCTTTTGCTGTTATTAATTGAAACATCTTTTGTTTTGTATTAAAACTGGAAATAACTTGAGAAAATTTACATGAATAAATTTTGCTGTGCTGATGAACTCCCTGAATAACCTGAAACAAAAAGTAGTTTATCTTTTTTTGTTGACTTGTCATTTCTGTTTGTTAGGTTGAAAACTGTTGGTCTGTTTGTCTTGTTTTAAGTCATTTATTCATGTAAACGCTACAAAATTTGTTTCATCGTACAGTTATTTCATTTTGTGAAGATTGCATGCATTTTGGACACTTTTTGTATGCAAACTTTATCATGGACAATCAGTAGTACAGTGCATAATGATTTGGAAATTTGTACGATTAAATGTGAAATAGATACAGATGTTTGACCTTAAAAGATAAAGATACAAAAAAAAAAAGAAAAATTAAAATCAACAAATTTTGTCTGTTTTATTTATTTGCAATGATGCCTGCTAAACTTTTCAATTGGCCCCAAGACTTTTACAGTTGCCTCATAGCCGGGTTGTAAAGCAAATCGGGCAACAAAAAAACTCATTCGTGTCTCATTAATTTGTCCACGAATCAACTGATGAAGACATTTGCCCCATCACTGTCCATGGTGGGCTCTACATCTGTTTCTTGTCTTCTAGCTAGAACTGTCACCTCACTTTTTCCAGAACTGTCTTTCTCATGCACACATGCTGCTAATTTGTGTTCTGTTAGATCTGTTTTTTTGTGCCTTTGTCTGTGCATGTGTTTGCTTTTGTTTGTGGGAGATAATATTTTTTTCTTTGTAAAATATCCTCTATGAACTGTCTGTCAGATGACTTTTTTTCCCCTTTATGAATCAGCTCTGAGTGAGAATGTCTCTGGCAGGGTTAAAGTCTATCTGCTCCTTTAGCTAATCTATCATCTTACTTTCTCTTGGACTTCTCTACGACCTTTGTATTTTGTATTGCCCTAAAACCACCGATATGACCCCAGGCCTGTTACACCCAGTTGTCTCATAGCTGGGTTGTAAAGCCAAAGGAGCGGCATAAAACTTCATTGGTGTCTCAGCAAGAACAAAACACTGATGAAGATATTTACCCCGCCACTGTCCTTGGTGGGTCTACTTCTGTCTCTTGTCTTTTAGCTAGAGCTATCATCTCGCTTTTTCTCGCACTCTCAAGAGCGCTCTCTTTCACAAACACACATACTCTGTTATTTTATGTTCTGTTAGATAGTCTTGGCTCTACCTGTTGTGCCTTTGTGTTTGTGTCTTTTGTTTGTGGGAGATGATTTTTTTCCCCATGTAAATCATCTCTAACTTATCTGTGAGAGATGAGAGGTGATATTTTTCCCCCTGTAAATCATCTGTGTGAAAATGTCTCTGGTGGGGTCAAGATTTATCAGCTCTTTTAACTAATCTATCATCTTACTTTCCTCTTGGGCGCCTCTATGACCCTGATGTGTCGTGGTGCCCTAAAACCACCAATAAACAAACAAACAAACCACCGATATATAAGCAAAACAAAAATGAAAATCTGTTTAATCGCTGTTTAATTTTAGCTCTTAAACTTCAAGTACATAAACAAGCAAATCCGATTATGTCTGTCCCAGTTAAGCTTCTGGTTCAGTGGTTGGTTTCTCTGACATCTATTTTTAGAATGGAGGCAAATGGATTCCGAGCTATAAAAACAACCAATCATTGGTAGAACAGGACCTTAACTAGTAATAATAATAATAATAATAATGATAATGATAATAATATTCTGGGTCTTCCTGGATCATTATGCAGTAATGGGTGGTGGCAAGGCCGACTTGTAGTAGGGCTTGGTGGTGGTTATTGTTTTAGTGGGGTTTTTTTTTTGGCATTGTAAATTATTTTTATGTGGCGCAAATATGTAATTCATCTCTCTACTGTTTTTGGTTTTACCTGGGTCAAAGCCGATCTGATCTCTTAACATATCTATTATCTAGCTTTGCTCTTGGGCGCCTCTTTGATCTTCATGTGTAGTGGCGCTCTAAATCTACAACCACAAACGAACAAATCTTTTAACTTCTCCATCATCTTACTATTCCCTTGGTTCCTGTTATGTATGACTTTCGTGTCGCAGGGCCTCAAACCACCGATAAACAAATGATCAAAAAGCTGTAAGTCCACTGTGGAGCTGTTTCTATTACAATGATTAGTCTACTAGAACACAAAGGTATTTAGACTAACGGATGGCTCAGTTGGCAGGCCCGCTGTCCTAGTAGTGGCCAGGTGATGGGTGCCGTGGCAGGTCCTGGGTTCGATTCCCTCCTTGGATGACTTCCTTTTTATTTTCCTTTCTTTCTATGGTTTTGACTCACCTGGCACTGTGCTATTTTCTGTTTATTGCCACAAAAGCCTGATATTTACCGTAATTTAATTCGTCATTACTTTTTACCGCTTATTTGGGATAACAATCTGGTGCAAATAGAGAACAACAGATTCTTTAGCAAATGGGTGTGGGGGGGGGGGGGGGGGGGGGGGAGGGGGGGGGGGGGGGGGGGGGGGGGGGGGGGGGGGGGGGGGGGGGGGGGG
>JBCIKM010492264.1:0-10127 GCA_039654465.1 Melibe viridis | reverse complement strand
TAGATAGGTAGATAGATAGATAGATAGATAGATAGATAGATAGATAGATAGATAGATAGATAGATAGATAGATAGACGGATGGTTGGATGGGCGGGTGGGCGGGTGGGTAGGTGGATGAATGGATGGATGGATGGATGGATGGATAGATGGATGGATAGATGGATGGATAGATGGATGGATAGATGGATGGATAGATGGATAGATACATGGATAGATAGATGTATAGATAGATGGATAGATATATGGATAGATGGATAGATGGATGGATGGATGGATGGATGGATGGATAGATGGATAGATAGAAAAAGAGCGAGAGAGATAGAATGAGACAGAGAGACAGAGAGAGAGATCGAGAGAGAGGAAACACTCGAACACAAACACACCAACACACAGACACACACACATACACACACGCGCGCGCGCACGCACATATACACACATTTGAAATGTGCATTGACGTTATGGTGAATGTAGGTTTTAAAATAAGCATTTCATAGAGATTGTCAAACACCTCTATCCCATGAAAAGAAATGCAATCTGAGTTAGAAATGTTCACTCATTTATTTTAACAGTTATTAGGCATTGCTGGATTTTTTTTTCTTTTGCTTCTTTTTAGTAAGGTTTTTTCAAAGACTTTCTGTTTGTTTGTTTGATTTTTGTTTGATTTTTTTTTTCTTTGGTGTTTTTTTGGTTTTGTTTTTCTTTTTGTTTTCCTTTTTAAGTTCAGACAAAGAGGCCTTGGGATGTTTCCACAGTAGCTTTTAAGCAACTGTCTCTCACTAAGAGTACTCATTAGGGGGGCTGCTGAATAGATAGATTCCTTTTCACATGAAGAGCATGACATGATCTGTGTTTTTCTTTCTCATTTGGAGACGATTATGTGCATATCTAAAATAGAACAATTAATTTGACAGCCAATCTTCCTTTGCACAGCTGTTTTTCCCCAAACACCAAATGCTGGTTCGTGTATAAAGTATACTGATGCACGCCACATGCATCTTAAACTTTTGAAGCCTTTTTAGCGACAAATCATTTGTTCTTAAATGGGAGACTGCCTTGTGTGGACGGCCAAACTCGACGAAAATGGTGAATACACCTCATGTTTTGGCAGGGCGTTATGTGTTTATGATTTGATACTGTAAAACAACTCACTGTATACAAAGACGACACAATTCATTTTGCATATTAGTTGAATGAGAAAACTTTCTAGTTTGGTCATCAATATAACTCAAAATTCACATTTAGTGTAGACAAATTGATTTAAGGCCGCACACGAAATTTCATAATGTATATATATACGGACTGCAATCGACGCAACTCTACCGTAGTCTCACAAGTCTCCGTTGGATAATAATAGGTGCAAATTTGTTAAGGTCATATGGGTCTACGTCAGATACTTATCCATGTAACTCAACTGCGCTCAAAGAAATCTCTGTACCAATGGTTGTAGCCCTACTACAGTCATAGACGTCTCAGTTAGATACAAATCGGTTAAACTCTACTATGTTAATAGAGGTATCCGCGAGATACTAATCAGTGTAATTGCGTTATGGTCATAGAAGTCTCCGTGAGACACTAATCTTTGTAGTTCTACTGTGACCATACGTCTCGTTGAGACACTGATCAGTGTAATTCTACTATGGTCATAGAGGTCTTCATGAGACACTAATTGGTGTTATTCTAAAATGATTATGGCAGTCTCCATGAGACAATGATCGGTGTGAATCTACTACAGTAATAGAAGTCTCCGTGAGATACTGATCGGTGTAATTCTACTATGGTGATAGAAGTCTCCGTGAGATACTGATCGGTGTAGTTCTACTATGGTGATAGAAGTCTCCGTGAGATACTGATGGATGTAATTCTACTATGGTGATGGAAGTCTCCGTGAGATATTAATTGGTGTAGTTCTTCTATGGTCATGGAAGTCTCCTTGATACAGTAATCGGTGTAATTCTAAAATGGTCATTAGAGTCTCCATGAAAAACTAATCAATGTAATGCTACTGTAATCACAGGAGTCTCCGTGAGATACTAATCGGTGTCATTTTATTATGGTGATAGAAGTCTCCGCGAGATACTAATCAGTGTAATTCTATTTTGGTCATAGAAGTCTCCGTGAGCTATTAATCGGTAGTTCTACTATATAGTCATACTTCTTCGTTAGATAGTATTCAGTGTAAGTCTATTATGGTCATAGAGGTCTCCGTGAGACACTAATCTGTGTTGTTCTACTCCTGTCATGGAGGTTTCCAATTATTTCCTCTGGTCTCAAGACGCAAATGATATCTTTGGTGCTTCCTATGAACAACATCCAGAGATTGTAAATTGGCCCTAGTCACTTCATCGGTTCCGCTTTTGTATTGGAATATTAACGTGATTAGTGATTCATTGTATAACTTTATAAGCTTTTGCTCCTTCCACATGAGTCTTGCCATTCACAGTGCATTTATTTCTATGAATGTACTTGAATTTTGTGACAGCGACTTCCTTGGTCTCATGTCTTCCTTAACATTTTGTTATCACACTGCCTAACTTCTACTTTCTTTTTTAGATCATTTCATTTTCAAATACCAGGTTTAATGTGTTAATTGTGAATGTCATAATATGTTTACTAGCATTAAACCAGGCGACTGTAATTGGTTTCCGGTGTCCTGTATAATTGTTTGTAGTTCACGTGTTGTTTCGCACCCACTGTCCTTTGATAGACTGGTTTGCAGATTATACGTCGAGAAGATTCTAATCACTTCACCTACGTTTTATGTCAAGGAGTTTTGTGGGAATCTTTTTTTCGGGGGGTGGGGGGCAGAATGGTACACTTCCATATGGTCTCTATTAAAATTTTCTTATTTTGAATTATCTAAAGAAATAAATTTTCCTCCTTTTTATTTTATTTTCCCCTTTATGTCAAAGTTTCAAATGTTTGTACTAAATACGTAACTACCCCCCCCCCACACACACACACACGAAACACCAATACCCACCCCTTTATACACCCCTTGCAACACATACTCCCAGTCATATTAGTTATTTGGTAAAGAATCGATGTAATTCTTGTTAGATTTTGCCTAAAGTCTCTTGTGTATTTTTGTTTTGTTTGTTTATTATTTTCAGTTCGCATCTGAGGTTCACAATCTCACGAACAGAGCAAATTTTACTGTGGTCTGGGGTGTGGTGTCTACGGTGGAGCATAACCATACTAGTTTAGCTCTGGTAAGAATTCACTTTCTTTTTTTCTAATCGATTTCATCATCATCGCCACCACCACCACCACAACGACCATCATCATCATCATCATCATCATCATCATCATCATCATCATCATCATCATCATCATCATCATCATCATCATCATTATCATCATCACTACCACCATCACCATCATGATCAACATGATGATCATCATCATCATCATCATCATCATCATCATCATCATCATCATCATCATCATCATCATCCTGTTACTAATATTGTTATCATTCAGGGTGTCCTTTTATCATTCCTCAAAAAAATATTGAAGAACATGAAAATTTAAAAAAGAAGAAAAGATAAAATCATCAGGGGGGTTGCAAAAGCTGTGAAAATAATCTAATTTTTTGTCGGAATTAATTATTAAAATACATCTTTTTACGGGGACGTAACATGTGAACAGTGCCCCCCCCCCCTCCCCCACAACCATTTTTTTTTAAAAATGCACTTGGACGCAAATGATAAAGAAAAAAGAAATCCAGAGTGAACTTGTGTCCAATTTTACGAAAAATTGATAAGCAACAGATCGGCTCACACCCTCCGGACCAAGCTGTATCTAAGCCCTGCCGCAGTCTATCGCATTCTAAGACCAATGTTTAAATTCCCTCCGTGTGCTCTGCTACAACTTTCCGTCCCTTGAATTGGAGGGAGTCAATGTCTCTCGCATATCAAAATATTGCAAACACTCTGTCTATAACCCATTATAAGACAAGGTAAAATAGTCAAGAGGGCTGATGCTAAATGGCCTTGGAGTGAAGCCAATAGTCCCGCATCTTCATCTGCGGAAAAACAACAAAACAACGTGTTTTAGTTTTCATTACTTGTCAATTCATTTCAATTCTTCATGGGGTAAATTTGAATCCAAAAATCATTTTTCTGTTCATTCATCTTTGCGTAAAAATAGAATAAAGATATAATTAAATATCCCCTCACTTCTTACCACATTTCACGAATAACGTCACTGTATACAAATGATTCACTTTACAATATCAAATCTTTTATATGTACAAACGAAACATATTTTTTTTTAAAACATTGGCAACCGACTGCGGGTTTTTATCTAGCTTATTTTCATTTAGCCATTTCAATTGTTTATAGGGATATTGTAGAAGGACATTGTCATGGGCGGGCCGGCGACAGATAGAGAGCAAGGAAGGAGGAGGAAGGAAAAGGCTCAGAAGGAGACCTACGCACTTCTCCACTCTTGGTATATCACTTCTGACTGTTATGGTGTCGATACCACGATACTCAGATCACCGTCCCCTAAGATAAACAGTTAATAAAAAAAACATGGCTGACCAGTCAACATGCCGTCTTGTTCAGTGTGTTACAAAGTGATTATCTATTTTATGATCAAATCATAACATAGTGTCAGAGTGATTTCTGAGTGTCAATTGAAGAATTTTCTATCGGACCCTGGTCAGCAAGAACATTTTTTGTATTTTTGTCATGAGATACATCTGTTGATCGTGAAAAGACAAGTAGTTCAACCTATATCCTATTGTTGATACCACAACAGGCTTTAAGCACTTCTCTGATTCAAGGGAAATAACCAATAAAAAACGACTTGCTTTGACAAAATAGACCATACAGAGTTGCATCCCTTGATAACAAGTAAAAATGGCACTTAAATTGAGGGAATCAACCAGTCTTTCTTTCACTGATGAGAATGACAAACAACTTTCAGACCGTTGGATTGAATGGGAAGAAGATATTTGCCTCTGCATAGACTTAGCCATGCCTGGCAGATCAAATGTAGAAAAGGCGTCAGCAATTTTGTACATCATCGGCAGAGAGGGACAAGAAGTATGCAAGACGTGGCAGTTGTCCCAGTAAGAAAAACAAAATCCTGAAACATTGCTGATGAAATTCAAAGAAGATTGTAATCCAAAGGGTAACATCACCCTTGAGCATTATAAATTCAATACAAGAAGCCAAGAAAACCTTGAAAACATTGATCAATACGTCACAACGTTGAGAAAGCTTGCACAAAGTTACAAATTTGGTGATTTGGAAATTGACTTGATAAAGGATCGAATCGTTGTCGGCATTTCATCACATGCCGTCAAGGAACGTCTACTTCGTGAGCCAGATCTTACCATAGACCAAGCTCTTCATATCTGCAGAGTCGAAGAACAGTCTCGGCGCGGATTGATGTTGATGGGAACGGACTCCAAGGTTCACGCCATCAAGGCTAGATCACTGACTCAACCACCCAAAAAGCGAGATCACCAAAGTAAGCACACTGCAACCAAACTACCATGTTTGAAATGTGGCACACCGCACGCACCTTGCGCATGCCCAGCATATGGCACCATATGCAGGTCGTGTCAACGAAAAAATATTGGAGTAAAATGTGCAGAAGCTAAAACAAAAACGTGCGTCAAATAACGTCGGAGACTCAAGAATTTTACATCAAAATCGTTGTGTCTAATCCTGACAACGATGAATGGTCCATCCAACTACTCATCAACCACAAATGGATCGTGGCTAAACTTGACACTGGTGCGCAATCAAATGTAATGTCTACAAAGACACTTCAGCAGATTGGACTTCAGAAACAGCCATCAAGTGCGAAACTTCTAACCTACACGGGGAACGCATTCCAGTCTCAGGTCAAGTGACTGCACAATGTCAGTATAAAAGCACCAGATCTGCTGAAACTTTCATCTTGACAGACAGCGAATCGCCACCGATAATTGGCCTCCAGACATGTCAGTCCATGAACCTAATGCAACGGATACAAAAGTTTCAAAAGAACGACGTTGATTCTCTACACGATGAAAACGCGGATCTACTTGGTGAACTGGGATGCAGAAAACCAAACAAATACACAATAACAGTGGATGAAACCGTGAGACCAGTGGTTGCCGCAACAAGGAAAATTCCGTTCGCACTACGCGTGACAAAGTAAATGAGGAGTTAGAACGAATGCTACGACTAAAAGTAATTGAAAAAGTGGACAAACCGACACAATGGGTCGATCCATTGATAGTTCTTAGCAAACCAAATGGAGCCGTCAGATTGTGTCTTCATCCAAAACGCCTGAATCAGGCAATTTATAGAGAACGCTACCAACTACCAACGCTTGAAGACATTTTGCCTCGCATGGCAGGAGTGCAATTCTTCAGTAAACTTGACGCGTCTTCAGGTTTTTGGCAGGTAGTTTTAGATGGATAGAGCTCTTTTTTGTGCACTTTCACCACACCTTTCGGTAGGTACCGTTTTCTTCGTATGCCTTTTGGAATAACATCGGCTCCTGAAGTGTTTAAAAAAATCATGCATCAACATTTCTGTGGACTTGAAGGAGTCGCCAGCTATGAGGATGATCTTTGTGTATGGAGCAAAACAGAAGAGGAACACGTTGAAAGATTGCGAGCTGTATTTGAGAGGGCGCGAAACTTTGGTTTGAAATTCAACCTACAGAAGTGTGAATTTTTCAAACAAGAAGTACCATATCTTGGCCACATTCTAACAAAAGATGGTGTAGCAGCCTTAAAATATCAGCCATAACAAACATGCCGTTACCAACAAAGAAACAAGATCTTCAGCAAATTTTAGGTATGGTGACATACTTAACAAAGTTTCTGCCGAACATGTCGAAAGAAACATCACCACTCAGGCAACTGTTGGAAAAGGATATAGAATGGATGTGGACATAGCATTAATAAAAGGCTTTTGATAAGGTCAAGTCTTTGATTTCGTCAACTCCAGTTCTTCGATTTTATGATGTTCGCTTGCCAGTGACCATCGAATGTGACTCATCAAAAGATGGTCTCGGGGCTGTCATTCTTCAAAACGATCAGCCTATTGCATACGCTTCAAGAAGCTTGACATCTGCTAAACAAAAGTATGCCCAAATAGAAAAAGAAGCATTGGCTATTGTTTTTGTTGTAGAGAAATTTTACCAATACATATATGGGAGAAGATCAACAGATCATATTGACCATAAACCTGTTATTGGTATCCACGAAAAGCCATTCGACAAGTTCCCAGCACGCATTCAGCGTTTCATGCTGCGCTTACAACCGTATAATCTTGAAATAAAGTATAAAAAAGGAAAAGATCAAGTTATATCAGATACATTATCACGTACCCCAGAAAGCGTTACAGAACCTGAAATTCTAGATGAAGAAATCAATGCATTTATAAACTCCGTCATGGAATCGTTACCAGCCTCATCGAAAAAACTTGAAGAGATTAAAAGAGAGCAAGAGATGCAATGTTTTGGCCAGGCATTATTAACGACATGGGAATGTTGTGTCAAAGTGTTCAACTTGCTTGAGATATAGAAATCAACAACAACAGGGGCCGATTATAGAGCATGATATTCCATATCAACCGTGGACAAAACTGAGAGTGGATTTATTTCACTGCAACGGAAAAAATCATCTCATCGTCGTAGATTATTACTCAAAAGTTTTGGAAATTCCCACACTTTCTGGAACCACCAGTATGGACATAATTAATCAGATGAAATCCATGTTTGCAAGATATGGCGCGCCGCTGCAAGTTATTTCCGATGGAGGTCCTCAATTCAAGTCCTTGCAGTTCAAACAATTTGCACAAGATTGGGACTTCACCCATGTAACATCAAGCCCCAGATACCCTCAGGTCAATGGAATGGCAGAACGATCAATACAATCGGCCAAAAGGATCTTAAAGAAGGCGGTGCACAATAAAGAAGATGCACATCTTGCACTTTTCAACTTCCTGGCAACAGCTAAACAAGGACATAAGTCCCCTTTGGAGCTCCTGATGGGCCGCTGTGTCAGAACATTGCTCCCCAGCATAACACCAAGCTTCACATCAAAACCCAGAAACTACAACGTCCACATAATGCACACTATAGATGCAGCCAGCGACCACAACCGGCGTTACAGATAGGTGACACTGTCAGGTATCACCATTACAACCAATGGCAACCGGCACAGGTTGTGGTTCCGTATTCTACCCCGAGATCATAAGAACTACGGACACCCACAGGACTACTACGGAGAAACAGAAGGGACATTTTCCCAACACAGGAGCCGCCACACCACCTGAGAAACCCAACTGTGGAAGAATCGACAACTACAAGGGTGAGCATGCGGCCAGCCACTGAAGCAGCTGTGCAACAGTCTCCGCTGACCACACCAGTTGGATACCGTACCAGGAGTGGTAGACTGTCCAAGCCACCAGATCATCTGGGTCTACAGTGATAATCTTTGGAAGACTCAGACTTTCTTTTTATTTGTCTTTCCCATTGTTTTTTTTTTTCATAAAAAGGGGAGATATTATGGTATCGATACCACGATACTCAGATCACCGTCCCCTAAGATTGTTTTGATTCACAAAAGAAAGGTATAGTTATTACCTGTTATAGTTAAGAATAATTCAAGGCATGTAGCTATAGTAATCACTGGGATAGAATTACTGGCTTCGAGATTTCCAAACAGATTATTCCTGTCCAGTTATAAGGACTTATCTGGGTTCATCGGCCACGCTTCTGGTGCGTCTGGCAGGGAATTGACATCTGGCAGGGAATTGACATCTGGCAGGGCGTCACGCAGTGTTAATGGGCCGAAATGGTTCATGCAGAGCTTGACCTCTTAAGCTTGCTGCTGGGGGGTTGTAAGGGCAAGAACTGAAGAGAAAGAGTTTGCCTTTGATGAAGGGGCAATCTCTCTCGTGGTGAGCACACAGTGTCGGACTGGCCAGTAATATGCATGCTAACTTTTTACTATTAATATAGTTAATAAAGCAATGTGAATAATAACCCCTTAGTCATGTATTTTGTCTTGCAATTTAATTAAGTCCGAGTGGACGTTAAGTCTCACTAAATGAGCTTGATGATGATAATAATACTACGGATAATAATACAATAATAATAAAATAATAATAATAATAATAATAATAATAATAATAATAAATATAATTATAATAATACTACAAATAATAATAACAATAACAACAATAACAATAATGTTATTAATAACAGGTATAATGATAATAATACAAATAATAATAATAATAATAATAATAATAATAATAATAATAATAATACTAATAATAATAATAATAATACAAATCTCTATTGTCCTTTTTCGAGCAATTCAAAATAAATGTTACATCTGTTGTCATTTGCAGAAAAAAAAGTTTTTTTAAAAAAGCGATTTTAATCCAAGGAAAGAAAAACACAGTGTGTGAAGGGGTAAGAAAAAGTTTTGACTGCTAATGAAAATATCACAAAGTCTATAAAGGGATTTCAAAAAGTATAAAATGAGAGATCATGGAAAAGCAAAATTCACCAATCACACTCATTCATACTATTTTACTTATAAAGAAACAATCAAACAAAATTATTGTTTTAAAATTACTTTGTTATTGAGCACAATTTCCTGTTAGATAAACATATATTTGTGTTGTTTTTTTCTACACTTGACTTCACGATGCCTTCTTCCTGAGGGAAGTAAGATACATTCTATATTTAAAGGATATTTGTTGTCATCAAGAATTGAGAGCACTTTCATCTCTAGTGCTATGTTTAAGTTTTCGGTCAGGATTTTTCCAGCTTCTTTAACAAGTCTCTGTAACTTAGTTTTCCCTTTCACTCCAGAACATCCATACCACACAGCCATACTGAAAGTAATAATACTTAACAAAAGCGACTGACATACCTCTTTCATTGTATCTGTGCTTGTCTCAAAGGCTCTTCATTTTTTTAATATTTGTAAACGCTGAGAAAATTTCCTCGAAATATTTTCTATGTGGGATTTGAAATTTAGTAGGTTGTCAATTGTTACACCGAGATGTCTAAACTCGTAGTAGTAGTAGTAGTAGTAGTAGTAGTAGTAGTAGTAGTAGTAGTAGTAGTAGTAGTAGTAGTAGTAGTAGTA
>JBCIKM010492156.1:0-10127 GCA_039654465.1 Melibe viridis | reverse complement strand
CTTCATACATACATGACAGCATCGACAGTAATACTCAGTTCCACTGAGTCAGTCGATATAATGGAAGAAGAAGAAGTTCACTTTTTTTCTGTTTTTCAAGGGCACTAACTGTCAAGATTGAATTCGAACGTTCTTTTGTGATTGTAGTGATACTAGATGAATGATGCGCAGCGACTCAGACTCAGAGAAGTGGAAATGAAACGGTGTGTTGTTAATGGTCAATGCTAATGCTAAAGTGAATAAAATCAAGGAAGCACGCACGCACACACACACAACGCGTGTGCAGACCGCGAGAGCGAGAACATCTTGCTTGCGTGATTCTACAACCACCAACTCAACGTCATTCCTTCCCTTTTGTCCCCCCACCCCCGCTGTTACCTTTTGTGTGATGTGCCGTGTTGGTCAAGCCCAAGTGTTGCCAACCAAGGTTTGCTTCCCTCACCTCAACAATTGTGTTTGCAAGCTCGGTGTTATGTAAGAAGATTACAGGGAACGCTAGGTGCCTTTCCCGAATTACTGAAGAAGATGGAACTAAAGAAAAAGGAAAGACGCTTTCAAGTTGTTTCGATTCAAAGGCAGTCGCGCTTTGAAGCATTTCGGTTTATCGTACGAAACGATACAAAGACAAAGAAGAAACTTGTAAAATCAGTTGATTTCTTTACGGCTTATGGAAATTTTCGTTAGCTTCTTTCGGTTTAAGTGAATTCTACTGTAGTTAAAAGAGGGAACAGATCAAACCACAAACAGCAGAGAGACGATTTACACTAAAAAATGAATATTTCTCAAAACATATCGACTGTAATTGTAATCGACACCACCAAGAGATGATTGACTGACATGAACAACATTTCTCCTTACAAAAATAAGCAATGGCCATCACTCACAACAGCACAATGGTTCAGGAAGACACGGGATCTTTAAACACCCTTTGTGTACAACAAAGGTACTCTATGTTTAACTTGTGACCCTGCAGTCATATCCAAAAGACATGAAATAAGGGATGACCACTAAGACTTAAGACAACAAAAACAGGACATCACAGATTGTCTGTTTATTGGAAGTTTTAGGGCCCCACGACACACGAGGGTCATAGAGGAGTCCAGAGGAAAGTAAGATGATAGAATTAGTTAAAAGAGGGAACAGATCAAACCATAAGTTATTTCTTAGTTTTTTAAACAAATGACATATAATACACAATGAAACCAAAACATAAAACAAAAATGAAAGCCTTGCCAATAAAAAAAATAAATATGTACACAAATTCATTATTTTCCTGCGTACACAAATGTTTAATGTCTTCATGCAGTATTTGGAGCATGTAACTTATTATTGGAAACAATACAATGAGTAATAAAAATGTTTAAATCATGCACATATTCAAGAAAGCAATTCAATTGTTATCTCACATGAAAAAAAACCTAACTTCAATTCCTACTTAATTCAGCTAAAAAAAACCCCAAAAAAGCCTCAGGAGTTGAGGATTCCTGTTCAACTATTAGTATTAGTAATAGAATTAAAAAAAATAAAAATAACGAAATTACATTACAATACAAAAAAGAAAACAACAGGTAACAAACAAAACAAATCAAGCATTGTTTCAACACTAATGGTAGTGGTAGAATTTAAAATGCAAATCCTATTGTGATGATTTGATTGAAACAAGTCGGTTGCAGTCAATTTTGTTAACATCTAGCTATGGTGAGATATCTAAAAAACAAGACCCACTTTCTGTCTGAACATGGCTGATTATTTATTCTTGAATACTTCAACTTTAAAAAAAAAAACACCATCGCAAAGCATAACAAAAATCTTACCTGAAGCTTGAAAAAAACAACAGCTAAAGCTTAGCAACAATTTGACCTGATGCATGTAGCTGTAGTTCAATTCATAATCAAAGAGACATTGGTCATTTGCTGAATTTGAATTTAGGGGAAAAAGCAATCACAATAGAGAGAGCAGTTTTCGTATTAATAAAAATATGTACATGCATAGGAATAACCACTGGCATGTGAGGTAATTTTGTTTGTTTGTTTATTTATTTAAGGTTTTAGGGCCCCACGACAGGCCAGGGTCATAGAGGAGCCTAGAGGAAAGTAAGATGATAGAATTAGTCAAAATAGGGAACAGATCAAACCACAAACAGCAGAGATACGATTTACATTTACACTATAAAATAAATATCATCTCTCAAAACACTTATCAACACCACTGAGAGATGATTTACAATGACAAAAATTATCATCTCTTATTACAAAAATAAGCAATAGCCATCACATATAACAGTATTTTGGTCCAGGAAGACCCAGGGTCTTTAGGCCCCCTTTGTGTACTAATAATTAAAGTACTCAGTGCCTCTAACTTGTGACCCTGGAGTTATATGAAATAAGGGATGATCACTGTAACCTAAACAAGGCAACAAAAACTGGACTTCCGACAGAAAGGAATAGGGGAAAAAGTAAAACAAAAAAGCTTCAGTAAAGAAAAGAAACAGAAGTAGAAAAGGTACCAGGGAAACCTCCAACTTCAATTCCCAGTGGACAGACCACAGGCAATTTTGTCAAGAGCTCAAGGTACATGGGGTACCTATAATAATTGCTGTACATTGAAATCTTGTTACACAAGCACTAACTGCATGAAAAATGCAAAATGATCATTAAAATGAGGAAAATAGATAATGCCATACTGTAGTAAAAAAAGAAAAAAAATATAAATTATGATGTCTATGAGGAAACCATAAAAAGAATTTTGCATAAACATGTGTATTTCAGGACTCTGTCCATCATTCTTTGGAGACAACAAAAGAACAGGATATGGTTGCATGGTACATTTCATAAGATTATACAAATAACCTATCAACATGTCATGAATTAACCACCAAAAACCAAAATGTTCTTGTTCTATCTGTGTGAAGGAGGAGTAAGGGGGGAAGGGCTGGGGGGTGAAGATGTGCTTGTTAAGAAGACGAATGTAACATGACTTCTATTGATCTACTGAGACAGACAGCTTATTTAAATTAAACTTATATACAGCAGTAATGGCGGAGAGCAGTAGTAATGTCGATTTTTTGAGACAACTTATTTTTCTGTATTTTGCTGTATTTATTTACCTTTCTCTATGGCTTTGTCTTGTTCTCCTCTCGACACCGCATTCATACAATTACTATTTTCACATGTTTTAGTTCAGTTTATTGATGGTTTTAGGGCCCCAGACACACTAGGGTCATTCATAGGGAGCTGAGTGGAAAGCAAGATGATAATGATAGAATTCTTTCAAAGAGGGAACAGATCAAATCACAAACAGTAGAGAGATGATTTACACTAAAGAATAAATATCATCTCTCAAAACACATATAGACACCATAGAGAGATAATTTACAATGGGTAGAGGATAGGTGCACCCTGGGGTCAACGTAATGACATATGCTGTTTTTGGATAGGTGCACCCCGGGGTCAACGTAATGAGATATGCTGTTTTTGGATAGGTGCACCCCGGGGTCAACGTAATGAGATATGCTCTTTTTGGATAGGTGCACCCCGGGGTCAATGTGATAAGATACGCTGTTTTTGGATAGGTGCATCCCGGGGTCAACGTAATGAGATACGCTGTTTTTGGATAAGTGCATCCTGGGGTCAACATAATGAGATATGTACACTGTTTTAGGATAGGTGGACCCCAGGCCAATCAAAAGCTGTCTGAGGACACAGTGACTCAGTCATGTCACAGGTTGCAAGAAAATAATAAACATGGTGGACAGACTTATCTCTCAAAACACATATCGACACTACAGAGAGATGATCTACAATGACAAAAAAATATCATCTTTCCAAACAAAAATAACCAATGGCCATCACTCTTGACAGCATAATGGTTCAGGAAGGCCCAGAATCTTTAAACCCCCACTGTGTACTAAATTACTCAGTATGTTTTACCATAGTTATGTGTCAAAAGGCATGAAATAGGATGACTGCTAAGTTGCAAACAAGACAACAAAAACAGGACATCACAGTTAAGGGGGAAAAGTAAGACGATAGATTCAGTGTAAAAGAAAGATAAGAAACAGAAGTAGAAATGCCCACCAGGGACATCTCCCAACCACCTGCCTATCAAAAGATCCATGTGAAGACAAAAGTTCAATAAGGCACATTGTAGAAAGAAAATAAATAATGAAAAGTTCTTCTTAGATATCTGCTAAATGTTGTTTATGCTAATATCAAAACATTTGCAGAAATTGTCAAAATGAAATAATAATAATAAAGAAAACCATACTTACAGGGAGCAACTCTTAGAAGCAGACTGTATTGACAATTTCACAAAATGCAATTCTCATGGTTTAATTGATAAAATTTGTTTTTTGTCATTTACTTACATTTCACAAAAAATCAGCTTTCACATTCCTCATTGTTCAAGAGTTTCCATGGGGTTGGATGTAGTTGTTTGCAAAACTGAATTTATATGTAAAAACACCAGGTAGGTACAGCAAGGTCACGAGCCCGTGACCCTTTGACCCCTTGCTCACAACTCATACATCTGTGTCACAGGTCACCACACTGCTCCCATTCTTTCTTTTCTCAGCAGAGAAAAAGACATTCTTTGGCAAATGTATCTGTAACTTCTT
Organism: Melibe viridis; assembly: GCA_039654465.1. Taxonomy (NCBI): domain Eukaryota; kingdom Metazoa; phylum Mollusca; class Gastropoda; order Nudibranchia; family Dendronotidae; genus Melibe; species Melibe viridis. Next base: position 5,512 of record JBCIKM010492156.1, on the reverse strand, counting down.
ATATGATCTGCTAGCTTTTAACTTTAGTTTTAGACTTAGACCCTTATTAAATAAGTATAGCCTCAAACTTTAATTTTTCACGATCAACAGTCGTAAATAGTCTGCATACATCAGGGTCTATATGATAAAAGTATAAATAATCATTCTTGATGATGGCAACCACAGCCTAAAAGTTTAAAATTGAATTGAAAACTTGCTACCGTTACCATGGGAAAATAAAATGCTAACTTATCCAATATAAGTTAAAACTTCCACTCCAACTCCAAGCCGCTTGACAAACTCTGTACAAAATTCTTTTTCACTCCACTTCAATTAGATCTCAAACTTCACTTCACTTTGTTCTCAAACTGGGCTAATACTCATGAGCAGGGGGGGGGGGGGGGGGGGGGAAATGATTTCCCAAAAGTTAAACAATGAAATTTACAGGATGAGAATGCTAAATACAGTGGAATCTCCCAATAATGACATGGCTTGGGACCACGGGTGCATGTCGTTATTCAGAGATTTCCAAGATGGCGGAAAAGGGGGTGTTGAGAGACCTCCGTGGCCATAGTAACTAGGTGTACTGATCTTTGCTCGTTATGAGAAGTGCCCTAACCCATTTAGATAATGTGTTTTTTTTTATTTTCTATGGTATTTTATTCATACACTGTACTTTCAGTTTGAAAGTAAAGTAAATAGTAAACAAAAATCTGAAATGACATTTCTCCTCTGTGTTTATCCAGGCTTGGGACCGTCATGAGGGCTGATGTAAAATAACAACAGCAATCTTGTTGGCTGTAAGTTAGTTCAAGCAGGGCTTTCCATTGGTCGGAATGACAGTGATATGATTGGCTATCTGTGACATCGAGTAAGCTGAAAATACTACTTTCGATGTCGTTATTCAGAGATTGGCTTTTGATTATGTCACTATCGGGAGATTTCAATTACTAATAACATAGAGCAAAAAACACCAGGAAGGCCTGATTTTCGATGTCGTTATTCGGGGATTGGCCTTAAAAGTATGTCGCTATCAGGAGATTTCTATTACTAATAAAATATAGCAAAAAAATCGGGACCAGAGCTCAGTGTCGTTATTGGGAAAATGTTGTTCTTCAGAGATGTCGTTTTTGGGAGATTCCACTGTACTTAATTATTGCATCTAAATGCATTCAGACAGAAGGCTATAGGCCTTGTCTGTCTTATTAGAAGATTACATAAAGCATTTGTAGATAATTACTGGCATGGCACGTTGGGCTTCTGGTCATGTTTTAAAGAGAGGCAACAGCGGAATGATTACTCTACTGATAGTCAGAACAACTAAAGTGCAAGTAAACGTAATTGAAAAATTGGCCACACGTGTGAAAGTTTTGATGGTATCTTAATGACTCTTCTTTTCCTTTATACAGGTAAAGCTCCTGTAAAGAGGACATGAAAGTGAAAGTTTATCGGACCAGTCATTTGAGTGATGATTTTGCTGCTGCTACTATTAATTGAATTTTGCTAAACAACTAGGCATTAAAGAAGTATCAGTATCACAACAGCAACCACTACAAGCGTGCAAATGATGTATCCACCTATCCTTTATGAGTTAAAACCTACAGGGACAATTATGGTTATGAGATTTAATAACATTTCGTCCTTCATTAGTCCTTAACCTGTGATGAAATTTGGACAGGAGTTCTAAAGAGGATGCAACATACAGAGATGCCAACCAGGTAATTTCAATATATGAATTTTCTAGATAAAAAATTGTGTATTTAAAAAAAAAAACATGCGCACCCACCCTCAGTTGATGGAACGCAGAGAAGACCAGGGATGCAGACAATAATCCAAAGGTAAAAAATGCAGCTGTAATCCAATTCTTATATGCCCAAAAGCAAAGAATGAAATATCCACCTACAACATTTTACAACACATATTTTACCTGTTACTGTTACAAATTAATTGCCTTTCGGCCAGGATGGCATCATTGGTTATCCCAAGACGTAGTAAGTCATGCACGTCGCTGGTTTATTGCAGACTAGCCGCATTTGCAATCCTCATGGGCCATTGAAATGGCTTGACTGAAGAAGTTGAGCACCTTTTCACTCTTTTCCGGACTTTTTCAAAATCCTATTTTTTTCCCCGACCACATTTTCTTGGTTTTTTTTTTTTATCCAAAATAAAATTCCCGATTTTTCAAGAATTCCCAACCTTGTGGGGACCCTGAAAGAATCTTTCAAATGAACTGGGCAACTGTTAAGGTGTAATAATAGTATTCACCTTCCTTTTTTATCATATGGATACAGTATGACTACTATTAGTAATACTAAATTGTGAGTTCAGGAACAACGTTCTGAGAAGTCATATCAAATACCAAATACGTTAAACGACACCAAGGAAGTTAACTGTTTAATAAACCGGATATTTGGAGGAGCTCCGTACCGATTTTTGTGATGTGTGATCATTGACTCAGAGGGATACAGAAAATTTGTATTTTTGTCCCTATGATTGTATTTCGTATTTGACTCAGAGGGATACAGAAAATTTGTATTTTTGTCCCTATGATTGTATTTCGTATTTGACTCAGAGAGATACAGAGAATTTGTACTTTTTTCCCTATGATTGTATTTCGTATTTGCTTCAAAAATTGGTATAAAATTTGTCTTTTTTATACTGGTTGGCATCTCTGAATGTGTATACATAAGGCTCTTACTGTTAGTATTTTCACAATATTAAATGCCATCAATAAGAACTGGAGATATATAATGGCCTGAAGCAAAGAAACCATACACAAAATTGCAGTAATTTATATTTAACAATAAATCCTCAACAAATTCAAGAGAAGACCATGACGATAGTAGAATAAAAAAAAACCCCAACAACAAAAAAACTATTACATGTCAAAACCAATCATTAACAAAATCAAGACCATAACAATATTCAATAGAATTCAAAGAAAGAAAAACAAATCTATTAAATGTCAAAACCAAATTATCATAATATTAGCATTGACCAATTTCTCCTCTAACGGTGATCAGGGGATGCTTTAAATTTACACTTAACTCATTAAACACGTTATATACCTAATTATAATATCTTATTCTATGGTTTTTGTTATTAAGGTGACAACTTTCAACATAACTTTTTGTGACCATTCATAATTCATCCTCAAGGATTGTATTGGATCACTTTGGAGTGGAGGCAACACGCAAATTCGTAACACCAAACTGCACACATTGGCACAGAATCGCAGAGCCATTTCTTTTGAGAATGTCCATTCGTAGTAATGCCATGACTAAGACTTTTTTTTTATGGCAAGTCCCTGTCAATGGCCATCAGCCGCTGAACCATACTTCGGATACTGGACAACGCAGGAGAGCCGACATTGGAGTCCAGGAAGCTCTTGCCCGTGTCCATGCTCAGGGTCAGTTGTCGGTCAATGGGAATACTGCCTGTAAGGTGGGAAAAAGAGGGGGGGAGGGGAGAGAGAGAGAGAGAGAGAGAGAGAGAGAGAGAGAGAAAGAGACAGACAGACAGAGAGATTGAGAGAGACAGAGAGAGAGAGAGATTGAGAGAGACAGAGAGAGAGAGAGATTGAGAGAGACAGAGAGAGATTGAGAGAGACAGAGACATTGAGAGAAAGACAGAGAGAGAGAGAGATTGAGAGAGAGAGACAGACAGACAGAGATATTGAGAGAGAGATTGAGAGAGAGAGAGAGAGAGAGAGAGAGAGAGAGAAAGAGAGAGAGAGAGAGAGAGAGAGAGAGAGAGAGAGAGAGAGAGAGAGAGAGAGAGAGAGAGAGAAATTACTTACGATAAGAACAACTACGTGTAACAAACTATGCTTTTCTTTACTCTATCCTCCCCCCCCACCCCCTTCCTTTCCTTCTGGCCGTCAGCTGGGCGTGTACAGCATGGGGCATGCCCGGCACTCCGAGGGGTGCCTGGTGGAGGTCGGCCACTCGTGCCGGGACAAGGGGCTCTGGCTGAACGCCACGCTCTTCCCCAACCTTGGCCACGGCTTCAACGGGCGCTTCTTCACCATCGGCGTCTACGTGGTGAGTGCTGCCTGGTCCATTCTCGGGCAAACGTGCCCGGAATGTGCGGGGAGAAAGAAAGGTCTTCAAGATGGAAATAAACAGGAAATAGTATAGGCACAGTGCCGAGGTGAGTCAAAGCCATAGAGAGAAAGGAAAAAAGAAAAACCCCAGGAAGTCGTCGTCGTCGGAGGGAATCGAATCCAGGACCTGCCACGGCACCGATTCACCTGGCCACTGCCAAAACAGCGGGCTTCCTAACTGAGCCATCCGCCACTCTTAAAAAATGGTTTCGAGCTCAGCGATAAACCAGTGTTGCTGGACAGTGACTTCCGCTGAAAATAAACAGGAACGATTTACTCCGATCAAACGTAAACAAACAAACACTGTTTTGGTTGTCCCTTCTCTCTTGGCGACACAAAATACACCACACAAACACAACATAGAAAGACAAACGACCCGTGGGGAGAATGCTCCGAAATGGTATGCGTATAAGTGGCCACTGCCAGAACAGCGGGCTTGCCAACTGAGCCATCCGCCACCCGAGGGTGCCGTGGCAGGTCCTGGGTTCGATTCCCTCCTCCGACGACTACCTTTTTTTTTCTTTCTCCTTTCTCTCTATGGCTTTGACTCACCTCGGCACTGTGGCTATCCTATTTTCTATTCATTTTCATCTATTTCCAGTGCCGGCTCCTCTTTTCTTCATTTGCTAGCACAAAATATGGCAAATCCTGATCATTTTGTGGCCAGCCATTCGCCGAAGACATCAGAGAACCGAGCGCTCATTTCCAAACCAGCCAAGCGCGAAGAAATAACGGTTTCCAACAAGATGAGGTTTTTGATAAAATTATTAATAGCATAATAATATGACATAAGAGACATGAGAAACCCCATCACGCCATGCCGGAGCTGCAAATCGTTTTTTGGGCCAACACCAAGAAACGGATCGATGAAAACACTCGCAAACAAGAGAGACGCAAGGCAGGGAAAGGAGATGGCGCAGAATGAATCTTGAAAAGCACAGAGAACTCAGGAATAGAGACAACAGCCTTTATTCTTTACCGTCATTCAACAGTTTTATTCGTGTACATTTTCGTTAAGAAGTCACAGCACAGATTTATCTTTTCTGTTTCTTCTCTTTGTGGCGTCGATGGCTCAGTGATTAAACACAACTCGCGACATGCGAGGATCAAGCAACCACGATCGTGGCCAGTGTTTGGAATTGTCACGCGTAGGGTCACTCCCCAGATCCGCTGCCCGATGTAGAGCCTCTGGCTATTGACGTCGTGCCCTTGGGTAAATCACACTCCCATTCTTACCTCAGATGGGTGTAAAGCTTGGAGGTCTCCCTGGTCGTAGATCATACAATATTGTCTATGTCCGAAGTATTGTAACGCGCCTTACAGGCTGCTTGTCTTGTCATGTATTTCATGTCTGCCAGAGATATGGTATTGTAAAGCGCTTAGAGCAAAGTGATCACCGTGGATGAGCACTATATGAATTATACATAT
>JBCIKM010492045.1:0-10127 GCA_039654465.1 Melibe viridis | reverse complement strand
GATTCAGAAATGGCAGAATAACATCACAAAACAGAAAATCTCAAAGGGGTACGAAATACCGGACGGGTATAAAATAGGGAAACTTTCCTCTAGAGCAACTTTCCTCTACATCTAACATCCTCACAAAACGTCAGATTTCTGTATGTAACTAAAACTTATGTTTTCAACCCAAGAAATTAAATATTACCATTTTGGCTGTCAAATTTTAATAGTTTGAATTCTTTGTTCGACGCAAAGGCAAATCTTGTCCACAGGTACGTATCTTCCAGGTTGTGTATGTTCAGAGGGAAGAAAAAACAATCCTTATTTTACGTGGCCCGGTGAGATGCGCATGTGTGAAACTAACGTTTCCGTCTAGCACTAAGTACAGGTTCAAGTCACTTTTGGGGTAGTTTCACTGATTCCACGGATAGGCAAAATCGTCCTTTAACTGTATATAGAAATTCATCAAGCTCCCGAATTTATACAAAAATTAATAAGGTGGACCATGGATCAAATTTGGATATTTTTGGATTAAAATCACCCAAAAGTGATTTGTAAGCAAAGTCTACCTTTGAAGGGTTATACAACATAACATTATTCACTTCGTTTTTTACGGAAATGAAAAAGAAGGCGTCAACAAAGTTGTGTTGCCTGTGAGAAGTTCCGAAGTCTTTTTCTGTGGTTCGAGGAGAGACCTTTCCAAGATAAGGCCGTGGGGAACTTTTTGTTGGTAGTACTGCGACCGATGTCAATTTGTGCATCAAGAAAATGGCAGTGCTCGCTGTTTATGTGATCAATAAAGCTGGCAGTTTGATTTATCATAAAGATTCATCCTCTGTATCAAGACCAGCCGTTGAGAAAACATTCAGCTTTCCCCTTGAATTGGTCCTGAAAGTTTTTGATGAAAAGATTGTTGTATCTTTTGGTGAAAGAGATGGAATAAAAGGTACCCTTCATAAATTCCTGTTACAAATTTTGAAAGAAATGACTTTAATTGGGGCACAATTCCAACTGTTGTCTACTCTTATTCTTTCTTTTGTAGCTAAATCCTTGTGAAGTCAATAGTAATGTACCACCAGTTCATATCCCTACAGAAAATTCCATTTTTTGTATTTACTCGAGCTTGTGTTTAAGTCAGTCGATATAATTGAAGAAAAAGAAGAAGAAGTGGACAGTTTCATGCTGTTTTTTGATCACCTGTGTGTAACGTGTGTTGGGTCAGAGTTTGCTGACATGTGATTAAATAGGCAAAAACCGTTGGTTTAAGAGAACGACCAGAGTTCTGCTATTTCTTACCCTGTTCTCCAATTTCGTACCCCCTGACCGCAATTTCGTATCCAACCTCCGATCTCTCATTCCAAAGGACGAACTTGGGAACACAAATTCTTTTGTTTGTGCTAAACCTTAAGAGATAGTGGTATCATTTTATCAGGTGACCACCCTACATGAAAACGAAGACAAGACACGTATCCCACAAGGCCAAGATTGCGGGCTCAGAAGTAAACTTTTTACGCCACAATCGATGGAAACCTTCAAAAGAATAACAACTGTTATCGGCCAACAATAGCCATCTTTCCAGCAAGTGAGTTATAAATAGAAGAATGACAAAAGAGATCCCAAACTGGATTGAAAACCTTGCGTTAGGCTCAAAATCGTGCTGACAGTTATCACCCATAAATGCAGCAAGATATATTAGACAGGATTCATCGCCGTTTGTTTTTTTTTCAAATCCTCTTTTTATGAGAAATTAGTTCTAGATTCCGGTCCTCAATAGTCTGACTCGATAAGACTGCTGTCTGTGTTTACCTACGATCTCTTTCCCTCGCCAAGGGACACACATGACAGTACTGTGTTAAATATTTTATCTGATTTTCTGATTGCTCAGCCTCGCATCGGTTCTCTGTTGTTAATTTCTGTTGCCTAGCGGGACCCTGCATATTGCTAAAGGTGCACATCGGATATTTTCCATTTGTTTACTCATTCTCCGCTTTAAAGCTTTACAAATATGCTTTAGAAAGGGGCTTGTTCACAGTAGTATCAATTTGAGCAGTGTCATGATGTAACTATTTATCTCCCGACACAATTAGGTACTTGAGTTGTCTGCCGGCAGTTTTGATGCTTTGGAATATGTTGAAGCAACAAGGGTGTTCATTAATCTTGCGTTCGATGTCGACTTTAAATGTCTCTATAGGTGGTTAACTTTAATGAATAAACTTTGGGATAAATAGTGTTACTACATTTTATTAGTACGTTATCTACCTGCGGATGGCTCAGTTGGTAGGCCCGCTGTTCTGGCAGTGGCCAGGCGAATTGGTGCCGTGGCAGGTCCTGGGTTCGATTCCCTCCTCCGACGTCTTCCTGTTTTTTTCCTTTCTCTCTATGGCTTTGACTCACCTCGGTACTGTGTCTATACTATTTGCTATTCATTTTCATCTATTACCAGTGCCTGCTCCTCTTTTCTTTATCTATTTCTAGTATTAAGTAACTCAAGAAAGTGCTATCAAAAGGTACCAGTATTTCGTACCCCGTTATCCTATTTCGTATCCCCCAAAGAAACAGGGTTACGAAATAGGGGACACTTTGTAAACAGACAGACTCATTTCGTAGCAAAAAAAATGTTGTGAGGGGTGATTTTTGTACAAAAAAAAAAACAATCAAAATCCCTAGTGAAAGCGTTTATTTGACAAACTTACCTTCTAGAAACAGTGTGCCTGTGTCCATTGTGCTGTGTGCTGTTATGTGTGTGTGTGCCGAATAATGTAATCTATATAACTGAAAGTGAAATTCTGTCTGTCTGTGCGCATTGCGTTTCGAAACGGCGTCATGGATTTGGACCGAATTTCACAAGATAACTGAAAGTTTATTTCTTTTTGATGATTGCTTCCTCACTTCATTTTTATTTTGACATGCATATGTACTGTCCTAGTCGGCACCTGGTGCTCACTTTGTTCCCACCAGTTTCATAGTGGTGCTCGTCAGTGCATTTGTTTTTGCTTCATTTTCTGGTTTAAATAATCTTTCAGTTGATGTGACTGTCAGAAATGATGATCTCTACTGAACAGCAGATGTGTATGACTGGTGGAAGTCCCTATTGGGCTATCCCAAATAAATTAAAATGTTTTGGACCAAAGCTATCACTCCCCCTCCCCCGACTTTGAATAAAGTTAGATCATTTTGGTCTCTGCCCAAATTTCAGTTACAAATTCCTTTGTTCCTGCACACAGACAGTAATACTCATGATAGCCGAGTCGGTCAGTTGAATGGAAAAAGAAGAGCTCATAAACGCACTTTGTTTTCGTACTGAAAAGCTACTAATGTAAACAATGGATTTTCTGCAACTGGAAACAATGAGCATGAAGGTCTCTCTGTTTGGATTTTTTCTATTATTTTTTTTTTATTTGTCAGACAAATTTTAATGGCGGGTTTTGTTGGATTGTTATTGTTTTTTGTTCAAGAGGGTTTTTTTGTTTTTTTTGTTTTTTTGTTGTTGTTTTTGTTTTGGTCTTGTTTTGTGGGGGGTTTTTGTTGATTTTTTTTTTTCTTCTTAGAATTAGAAGCAAGGCTGAGAATTTTTCCACCAGTCAATGGACCTCCGGCTTTTTTTCTCGCCGCTCTTCACCTCTGTGGTCTTTGTTTCCGCCTTTCAATTTCAATTACTTGCAGCTAAAATCAACAATGAAAAACTGTTTTTAATTTCGGGTAGAAATAGCCCAGAATAGACCTAGATGGCTGTTATTTTCTAAAATTTTCCAAGGGAGCATGCTCCTGCAACCCCCCAGAGAGGCCTCCTGCCTTCACCAGTCGAGTCTCCTACCTTCGGCACTCAGTTTCAACCTTTTCCAAGGCTGTCTGTTCTCAGCATGTAGAAAGAGCCCTCATTGTCTAACTCGACACTAAAGTTGTTGTGTTATAATTTGTAATTGCATAACATAGCGTGGCACATGGCATCATCTGATCATCTACTAACCAAATACAAACAAAAATACTTTTTTTTTCTCTTCCTCTCTTCCTTTCCTTACACCCCCCCCCCCCCTCTTTTTTTTTTCTAAATCCCCCTTTTCTTTTCCGCTTGGGGGGCGTGGCTCATTGGCCAGAATTGTTCACACTTTCCTGTGTATTCCCCCTCAGGGCTATTTCTTTACAGTGTGTTGTCACCGCAACATGTTACCGCCACTTTTCACTTTAACCCACTCATAAAACAACATACCTGCTGCAGTGTTAGTAACGTAACACACCAAAGGATGACTGTAGTCACCAATGTCAGAAACAAAGCGTTGTCCAATGCAACAACTGCAAGTTGTTCCTACAACACTGACCAACAACTGAAATGACAGGTACCCACCTTATACAAAGGCAGGCAGAAGTGAGGGGTGTGGATAAGTGCGTTGAGAATACAAGGTTACCTGTAAGGACTAGAGGGGGGGAGTTTGTCTTTCTGGGATACTCTGTGACTCCCTGAGAATCAGCCTAAATTTATACTTATACTTATACTAGTGCTAAGCTGTTCATCAGACACCTTTGTTGTTGTTTCTTACTGCGACTTACTACTCCTTCCTGTTAAGTCTGACTAAAAGTTATGACCCAAAAAGTGGACCACAAAGTGTGAATGTGCATTTTCTTTTTTTCTTTTTCCCTCTTAATGTGTATGACCCAAAAATTGGAACACCAAGTGTGATTTGGGTTTTATTTTTTGAATGCTGATAATTGTTTTTTAATATTGTTAGAATGGGTATCAGATGCCATGTTCCCTCTTTTGAAAGTATGCCTATGGTGCAATCAACATATTACTACTCGTTTTTCCTTTTCCTAAGAAGTGCGAACAGGATTTTAACTCTGTTATTATATTTTGTCCTCAGTGGGACATGCAGTTTTAGGCATCAATGGCATAACAGCTGAAGGCAGAACACTTCAAGATGGGAGAGACATCATGGAAGTTTTGGCTAATGAAAACAATTATCCAATTGACATCAAGTTTGGCAGGCCAAATCTACAAACCAATGAGAGGATAATGTTGGCTAGTATGTTGCACTCGTAAGTCATTCCTTTGAATTTGTATTTATTGTAACCTTATGTTTTCTTTATATTCTGCAAACAGTGTTGCCAAACCATTTTTCCTTGTGTTTTCTCTCCCTATCTACGTCTGTCCTTTTTATGTGGGAATGTGAGGGTAGCCAACACTTAACATTGAAGCTCTTAAATAACTTCCATTTTTTCATAAGAAATAAAGTTGGGGGGGGGGGGGGGTCGGTAGCTGAGTGGAGGTGCTTGCTTGCCTTTCAACTCAAATGTTGCAGCTTCAAGTCTCATCAATTGCAAAATATGTCAGGTCATTTTTCTGGCCAGAAGCCACTCCCTGGTCATAAGTCGGTAGGATTGAGCGCCTTGTCCTAGAGGAGATAGGCAGTAGACTCAAAGGTCCTGTGTGCATCCTTCTTAAGTTGAGAGCAATCTTTGGCTGTTGAAAATCTAAAAGAATAGGCCACTGTACAAGCAAAATTCCAAAAAAATTTGGACTGCTAACAACAATAGGTTCTCAGCACTGCTGAGTCGATCAGGTAAATGGAAGAAGAAGAAAAAAATAAAAATAAATAAAAGATAAGTTTTGGTTTTCTTTAATAATTCAATGTTAATGTTATTATGAGAGGTCCCTATCCAGACAAAACACCTTTTTATTCCTGAGGTCAAAAAAAAAAGGTGGCTTCTCTGTCTGTGAACATATTTTGTAAGTGCCACAACCCATTGAACTTACACTCAATGCCAACAGAAGCACCCAAGTTGTGCATAATGCCCTTCAGCATGTGTTAAGCGAATGGAATGTCAAAAATTTTCCAACAAATCTTGCCATTGCTTTTATTTTACTTTTGCACATTTTCTTTGATTGACACAAAATGAAGAAAAGAGGAGCTGGCACTGGAAATAGATGAAAATGAACAGAAAATAGTTAGGCACAGTGCTGAGGTGAGTCAAAGCCATAGAGAGAAAGGAAAAAAACAGGAAGACGTCGGAGGAAGGAATCGACCCTAGGACCTGCCACAGCACCGATTCGCCTGGCCACTGCCAGAACAGCGGGCTTACCAACTGAGCCATCCGCCACCCTAAAAAAGTGGTTTCAAGCTCAGCGATAAACCTGTGTCGCTGGCTTTTACGCACACCATTTCGGAGCAAACTCCCCACGAGTCACTTGTCTTTCTTACTTTTGTTGTCTTTCTGTGTTGTGTTTGTGTGTATTGTGTTGCCAAGAGAGAGGGGACAATCAAAACAGTGTTTGTTTACGTTTATTGGAGTGAATCATTCCTGTTTTTTTTCAGCGGAAGTCACTGTCAGCAACACAGGTTTATCGCTTTATATTATTATTATACTATTTTCTGTTCATTTTCATCTATTTCCAGTGCCAGCTCCTCTTTTCTTCATTTTGCTTTTACGCACACCATTTCAGAGCATACTCCCCATGAGTTGCTTGTCTTTCTGTGTTGTGTTTGTGTGTATTGTGTCGCCAAGAGAGAGGGGACAATCAAAACAGTGTTTGTTTGTTTAAAATTATCGGAGTGAATCATTCCTGGGTTTTTTTTAGCGGAAGTCACTGTCAGCGACATGGGTTTATCGCTGAGCTTCAAACCACTTTTTTTAAGGTGGCGAATGGCTCAGTTGGTAGGCCTGCTGTTCTGACAGTGGCCAGGTGAATCGGTGCCGTGGCAGGTCCTGGGTTCGATTCCCTCCTCCGACGTCTTCCTGTTTTTTTCCTTTCTCTCTATGGCTTTGACTCACCTCGGCACTGTGCCTATACTATTTTCTGTTCATTTTCATTTGATTGACACAATGTTTTCAATTGTGATCCATGTTCTCATCATATTGATCATATTGATTGATGAACAGGAAGACATCTTGTCTAGTTCACAGTTTGCAAAAGTAAAAAGATTGATTCTACAAGCTTTTAATATCAGTATGTGGGGCAGTGTTTGATCAGTGATAGTGAAATTAAAATTTTGGCATCAGGATAGAGAAAGACACAAATGAACAAAGTCCTTGGTTCCGCTGCCTGCCCTAAATCTGCATCAACAATACTGCATTCAGGTGTAAACATGAAGTCTATGGTGCTACTGCTTTGTCTTAAGGACATATTTACAATCTAACTCCAAGGAGAATTGCAGGGTCATTAGGGCTACAAGATGTTTTCTGCATTTGCATTACATTTTTGTATGTTGAAAATAAAGCAATTCACAAAGTTTTATCCAAGACGAGCAGGCAAAAGCTCTTGGAACTTAATATTTATGTAGCAAGTTTTAACAGTTTTCTATGAAATAATATTGTTTCATTAGATTGTTTGCCATTGGATCCCAGCTGTCACCCACGCCCCAGTCTTCAGGAATCCAAGTGATGGAGACAGATACATTCAAACTTCATTGTCACCAAACTATGACCGGTAAAGGAATTTGAATAAACTTTGTTTTAATTTTTATTCATTTTACAGCTTAAGATGTTTAGATGAAATATGAAATACAACTTAACCAAAAGTTAAATGTTTTCTTTTCCTAGTTTATCTATATCTATAGAGGAGTAACTTTGCGACTTCCTTGGTTGATGTGACCAATACTTGCGAAAACTGGCCACACAAAAAATAAACTGCTACCTTCATCATTTTTCAATAATCCAGTCTGTGTTTCTGTACAACTGCAAGAATAACTGATTTAAGAAATCAAAGTTGATCCCCTTGAATGTTTACCAAAAATATGAGACGACATCGGTTCCTATCTTAGTCAATCTATTCATAGAAAGAAAAAAACCCCCGAAAAGTAGGTCAGGCCAGAATGACGCGGGAGTATAACCGTACTGTTTCGCTCACAGGTCAACACATATCTGGCCGAGTGGTCAGTGAGTTGGTGTTGCAAGCATGGCAAAATGGGTTCGGTTCTTCTTTGGGGATATTTTTTTTTTTTTTTACTAAATTTTTTTTCTAAGCTTCTCTCAAGTACGTTTCACTTCCTTGCAGCCCCCGATTATTCTTTTTTTTTTTCCCCCTATTTTGTTTATTTTTGTTTTCATATTGTTTTTGTTTCTTTCTGTGAATAAGATTGCGCAGATACGTTTTATCTTCATTTATGCTACATGTGAAGTCATAGTTGTTTCACCTTTTCCCTCTAAAAATAATTTTACAATCAAAATCATCTAATTTTCAAATCAGTTCTGCACTCCTTTTTTTAGGAAATAAGAAGAGCATTTCTTATCGCGTTCGTAGAACGGGACCATTTGCTAGTATATATATATATATAGCATTTATATAGCGCTTATCCACAGTCATGACCATGTTCTTAGGGCTTCACAATACCATATCACTGGCAGACAACCAACATGGAACACATGACGAGACAAGCATCCTGTTAGGCGCTTAACAATATTTCGGACAGAGACAAGATTGTCTCATCAACAACCAGGGGGACCTCCGAGCTTCACATCCATCTCTGATAGGATGAGGTAAGTGTGGTAAAGTGCCTTACCCAAGGGCACAACGTCAATGGCCAGAGGCTATACATAGGACAGCTAATCTGGGGAGTGACCCTCCGCGCCACCATTCCAAACACTGGCCACGATCGTGATTTCTTGACTCTTGCATGTAGCGAGTTGTGTTAACCACTGAGCCATTGACACCAGTTTGGATGCCAAGAATGTGGATTGTCAGATCTTTGTTGTTTTTACCTTAATTTGAGTTCTCCTACCCAATGGCAAACAGTTGGAAAAGAACAAACAGGCTCGCCACAAAAAATATTTCCCTCCAACCCTGTGGTATGTCCACTGGGGAATTGAGGTTGGAGGCGTCCCTGGTACTTCTTCTACTTCTGTTTCTTTTCTTTTATACTGAAGCTTTTTGTCTTACTTTTTCCCCTACTCCTTTCTGTCCTGAGTCCAGATTTTGTTGTCTTATTTAGGTTACAGTGGTCATCCCTTATTTCATGTCTTTTGGTACATAACTCCAGGGTCACAAGTTAGATATACTGAGTACTTTAGTACACAAAGGGGGTCTAAAGACCCTGGATCTTCCTGGACCAAAATACTGTTATATGTGATGGCCATTGCTTATTTGTGTAAGGAAAGATGATATTTTTTGTCATTGTTAATCATCTCTCTGTGGTGTGTTATGATGAGAGATAATATTCATTTTTTAAAGTAAATCATCTCTCTGCTATTTGTGGTTTGATCTGTTCCCTCTTTAAACTAATTCCATCATCTTACATTCCTCTGGGCTCCTCTATGACTCTTGTGTGTCGTGGGGCCCTAAAACCTCTAACAAACAAACAATCCTCCAACCCCACAAATTTACTTTGTAAAACGTGGGGTCTTTGCAGACCCTGCAATATTCGGAGAAGAGTAGGAAAAAGTAACATATGGCAAGGGTTAACATTTACCTTCACAGCTCATAGAAGTGTTTTTTGTTATCTTACATTCATCAGGTGTCAAGTTTGTAATTATCACTGATCCCAGACAAGTGCAGGTGAAGAATGTGTTGAATGAACTCTATGAAGCCTACGCAGATTTTGCCCTGAAGAATCCATTCTACTCATTAGACATGCCTATAAGGTTTGAGCTTCTATCCTTTTTTTAGATATTTCAGGTTGAGTTCATATTTACTCTAGCTCGTTCTCTGAATTTAATTGATGTATAGTTTTGTTGTCTTTCACTGAAGAAATTGTCAAAGCTTATTAATCAGCAAATCTATTTGTGCACTACAGTAATTCTCGGACAATAAGTCGCTCTTAACCATAAGCCACACCCACTGAATTTAGAAAAAAAATTAGTCTTTTCCTTCTTCATATTCTTATTCATATTCAGCACTGTCTAGAGCAAATATGGCATTTCAAGGGCAAATTCAGCAGAAAAATATGACCATTGTGACGTCAGCCAAGGATATGAATGAATGAATAAAATATGAATGGAAGTGGGTTTTTTTTTATGTACAGTAGAATTCCCTTAAACCGAAAGAAGCTAAACTGAAAATTTCCAAAAACCGTAAAGAAATCGACCAATTTTACAAATTTCTTCTTTGTCTTTGTATCGTTTCGTACGATAACCAAAATACTTCAAAGCACAACTGCCTTTGAACCGAAACAACTTGAAAGCGTCTTTCCTTTTTCTTTTGTTCCATCTTCTTCAAT
>JBCIKM010491713.1:0-10131 GCA_039654465.1 Melibe viridis | reverse complement strand
GAGAGAGAGAGAGAGAGAGAGAGAGAGAGAGAGAGAGAGAGAGAGAGAGAGAGAGAGAGAGAGAGAGAGAGCGCGAGTGCGTGCCTACTATGGGGTACGGTCGTGAGAGTAGGCCTACAGGCTGAAAAGTATGCAAAAAGCTAATTGGGAAAAGATGGCTATGGAAATTAAACAGATTGAGTTGTTCCCTCTCAAGTCATAACATATGACACAACACCTAGAGTGGAAGACGTGCAGAACTGGATAGAATTGACATGGCATCGCATCCAAGCATGCAAAACCAAACGGGGCATGCCGTTAGCGTTATGAAATAAAAAACAAACAAAAAAACACGCCCAAACAGCAACCCGGTATGAGTTTTAGTAGTAAGACTATCTAAATCATAAGGTTAATTCGGATATTTTTTTTTCCAGTCCTCATCAGAAGAACAATCCTCCTGTCATAATTAAAATCGATTGTTGTATGCCCGGGCTGAGCTGGTCAGATCACAGAATCCTGTGGTGGCGGATGTGAAACTGGCCAACACACCTGCTTTGCTATGACTCCATGCCAAGAGGACGAGAGTACTTAAATCCAGCAGAGGTTCCTTCACACCTGCACGGTGCACTGGGATGTTTACATTCCTTTTAAATTGGCATTAATGGTAGTTCCGCAGGTGGCTCGTAATTATTCATCTTATTATATCAAATATTATAATATATATTTGGGTTCTTTTTTGTGGGGGTGTGGAGAAAATCAGGAGAGAGAAAATTTAAACGAGGTTCTTTTTTCCGTTTCTTTCTTTTTTGTGTGTATGTTTTTAAGTTTTGTTCGTTTGTTATCTTTTTTGTTTGTTTGTCTTTTTGTCTGTTTTGTTTTGGTTTTTTTTGTTGGTTTTTATTTTTGGTTTTTTTTTGAGAATAAAATTAAGCCATCGCTGATCAATTTTTTCAGACTGATTTGTTGAAAAAAAAAAACCGATAGTCTTGATGTAAAAAAAAAAAAAATGTCAATGCAAGAACCAGATTTCATATTGTGACATCACATCGGACTCTATTCCAACATTTCGAAAACCTTTTGATATAAACTGTGCCATCAGTTCCCGTAAAAAATCGCTTAAATCAATTAATTGCTCACTTTAAAAAAATATGGTTGCTTATTTTAATAGCTTCCTCATTTGTGCCTAAATACCGACATTCGATTCACACAAAAAAGAAGCAAACGTTAACCAGCCAACACACCAACAAAAGCAAATTCATTTGACTGTGTGTCTTCTACAACCAAAGCTTGGTCAATGGTAAATAAAAAATACTTCATTATGGGATGGGAAAAATACATTTTATAAGAGATCATAGGAAGAATTGTCGGAGAAGAGAAAAAAAAACCCTATAAAAATAGATTCACACGGTGAGCAGAATTAAACTAATGTAAAAACCAGCAAATTACAACATTCAACATCGACCACAAGAATAAAACATGTTACAAAAAAATCCGTGTTAAGATATTGCGTATCATTTCGTAACTTTAAAAACGATAACACCTGTCAGTTAATCTCAGGTGTATCAATCTGCTTCTATAAACAGCGACAGGTGGATCTCCAGACTTGGTGTAATTCAATCTGATCCTCACAGGCGTGAGAAATTGCATGGATCAAATTTTAACGCATCACGACCGTCGTTCTTTCCCTCAGTCTCGATAAACCGATTCACGGAAGACAACAACGAACTGAATTATAACGAAAGAGTATGATAATCTATCGATAGGAAGCAGAAACAAAAATCACAGATAAGAGGCAGGAAGATCAGATATTATTAGAGTTCTAAGGAGAATGATACTGTCTGTTCAGAGCTGCAGGAAGTAAGTAGTTGTGTTTTAGGATTTGTTTTATAGCCTTTCTTAATACCGCTACAGGAAATTCATTTACGCGATTTTAGGGTTCGTCAAAACCTTTAATCTTCCGTGAATTTTATAATTATTACGTGTGTTTTAGAGAACTGAGTTTTTCTAGTCGATTTACATGAAACAGAAAAACTAGAAGATTTGAGAAGCAATTTCAATTAGTTTAATAAAGTGCAGGACAAAAAATGATGTGCATATGATCAAACACAGGTGCTGCTGGGGAAGTGACGGGCGGGAATGAGAAGTGCAAGGGCGGGACGTGAAAATACAGGGGGCCGGGGTGTGGATGTGGGGGTGGGGGGGGGGGGGTGCAGTGTGTGAACAGACAAGATATTTTATTTTCACAAAAAATCCTTCATTTATATATTATTTTTTTTAAAATGATTGCAACACGGCAGTCGGATGCACTACAAATCGTAGATCATGGGCACAATGGAAAAGGAAGCTAAACAAACAAAAACCAAAACAAACAAACAAACAAACAAAACTGGGATCTAGAGAAATTTTCACATAAACACTCCTATAATCTACCCTATCATCAGCTGCTTGGTATTCGGAAGTTGATAAACATCGCGCGCGGTTTCAAAGGAAAACAACAGTGAACACTTTTAGGCTCGAGCTTCAATGTGGGCGGCGTACGGGAGAAATCTATTTGGGTGGCTTTCGTTTGACGTGGAATAAATTGGGGCGCAAAGTGTCTACATTTAAATTTATTTTCAGCTGCCTTCGGGTTACAGAATGTAAAAATTTAATATTTAAAAGAAAACCGACAAAAAAACAAAAACATCTCTCATCTCTTATATTAAAATTTAATCGAACGATTTCGGTGGATCAATCTTCAAATTCAGAGAACGCCCAATTTTTGATGCGCCTGGTATAGAACGCTTTATTGGCCAAATCGATAGTCATCTAATTCATAAAGCTTGTTTGACGACTGATGTTATCAAAAACTTCTCTCTGATTTCAAATTAATGCTTCATAATTTTTAAAAATAAAAACTCCAGTCCACATCGCTAAATGCTTTAATTCCGTCGAAATCTGCTTCGCTTTTTTTTTTATCTATAAAGTCAAGAACAAGGAAAAATATTATCGAAAACCTCCATCTGATTTCAAAAGCTGTTAAAGAGGTTTCAATAAGAACTTCAGTGCACACCGCTTAACTGTTCAGATTTCGCATAACTCTAATTACAGACAGATTGAAAGGGTAAATAAATAATATAAATAGATAAGGCAAAGGCTTAGAACACAAAGCTACAACTATTAGTGCAGGGTAAGGGTTGTTAGCCACAAGCAAAAAGCTTCAGGTCTAGGTGTGCAACAGCCATACCTGTGTCTGCGCTTGACGTGGAAATCAGAGAAACCGGTCGCTCTCGCTTGCTGTTCACGTCCTCTGAAGGACTGCGACGGTTTAACGCTGAGAGGTCCATTACAACGTCATCCCCTGGGTTTTGTTTCTTCGGTGTGCGGTCTTCATCGACAGGAAAGCTGCTGTCTTCAACTTCCACTTTCACCTGCGCCTCATCGTACGCCTCAAACAGATCAAACTGTCCGTCTCCGGGAGACATCCTCTCTCCGAACGAAATGACAGTCACGTCGTGCATAGAGATGACAGAGGCCGACGAGCTCGGTGTGCCATCGCCCGTGGACTCCATCAGGCTGATGTCGTCGGCGTTACTGCTGCCAGAGTCCATATTATCTCCAGGGAGGTCTTTCACCTCCACGGAGACTGGCGTGTCCGCGGCGGCCATTTCCGGGGCGATGGTCTCCTGGGAGGAGTCGGAGCTGGCGGCCTTGGTGGTGGCTGCAGAGTTCTCGTCGTCCCTGGAGAAATCGTCCGAGGAGCTGCCGCAGATGGTGGAGGAAGACTTGACCATGGTGGAGTCGCAGTCCCGCTCGGAGATTCCCGAGTCCGTCATTATGGTCTTGGCGTCGCGCCCAAAAAACGCAAAGTCCTCCAGCCTGTCAATGTTCTCGAATTCCGTCTCGTTCACGTCAAACTGGTCTGAGTCCTGACTGACCCCAGAAGCAAGCTCGGGCTCGATGCTGTCGCTGTGTTCCGAAACGTCTCTCATGACGTCACTCAAGGACTCGGACGTCCCCGTGCTGGCCGATGCGCTCATGGTATTGTCTGAGTGAATGACCGGAAGCTTTCCTTCAAATTCCTGCCCGTAATCCCACTCCAGGGTTTGAGACACCTCAGGGGACACGCCTGTAGAACTGTCGTCCACAATCTCTCCTTTACTTCCGTCAGAAGACTCAGTGCGAGGCTCTCCTCCACTAGAGGAATCAGCGCCGTTGGCCGAACTCCCAGACGAGTTGTGTCGGATCTTACCCTCGCTTATCCTGCTACCACCGGGACTTCTGTTCACTGTACAGATTTTGGAGGTAAAATTTGGTTCGGGGTGCGGTGACTCACCCTCACCGTGTGTACAAATGGTGTAGCTTTGGGAGGAGTGGGCCGAGGGTTCGTCTTTAACTTTTGGTGCAATAGTGGAATGATGGGGGAGACTAGAGGGACCAACAGGGCAAGGGTCAGAAAAGCTCAAGCCAGAAGTACTGCCATCACCAAGAAAGGAATGTTCAGGGTACCCACCTTCCATCAGGTCTTGGTGCAAGTCTCGACTGCCCGGCAATAGACGCTCTGTGTCCTCACCTCCCGGCATGCCACTGTTGTCGACGCAGGGAACTAAATCTCCAGGGAGGTCACTCTCGGACACCGTCCTGGTCGTCGAGAGCGGGCCCGCATTTTCATCGTCGGAGGCAACAGGAATCACTTCGAACGTTGCGTTGTGTATATCCACGTCAGCCTCCTGCCTCTCCTGGTCGAATGTGAAGTTAAGGTAGCGGCGGTTGCCAGCACTGAGCTGTTTCTTGACGCCGGTGCTAAGAGACCCGCGGTGAAAGCCGTCCTCCTCAGAATCCTCTGAAGATTTTCCACTCCCGCTCCGACTGTGAGAGACGAGTGGAGAGCTGGAACGAGAGTTTGACTCTCCGAGGGAATAGGATGATCGCGGAGAAGTTTCTTCCCGGTGGGGGATGGGAGAGATGTTTCCTGTGACGGCGTCAACAGAGTATGGATCGCCGATTCTCGTATGGCTACTCGTACGGAGCGGCTGATTAACGGCAGGGGAAGAGGATTTCACACTCGGGAGGAAAGATCGTTGCCGTCTGGGTTGTCCGGAGTATTCCCCAACGCGTCCGAAGCGGTACCGCTCTTCCTTCTCCACCAGAAAGGTGGAGTCCAAGTCGTGTTTATCTTCCGCCTCCCTGCTGGAAGAGGGCCACTGTCTGCCGTGTTTTCTCGGCTGCGGGCTCGTGGGACTGACCTCTACAGCCTCGATGTCGCCCTCAGAAAATTTTCGAAACGCCTGGTTGGATTTCTCTGCGAGGCTCTCGTTGCTGCTGCAGCTGACATCCGAGTCGGACAGGCGGGATAGGGGGTTGAAGTTCCTGTCGATGCAGACTTTATCCTTAGGTGCAAAAATGCCGTGCTTTGGTTTGCAGGAGAAGTACCGGTGTCCGTTCACCTCGCCGTCGTGACTGCCATCCGCCTCGAACAGCTCGATCCCGCAGAAGATACCGGGCGCCAAGTGCGTGGTGCCCAAATACCGTATGATCCCGGGCTTGACCCCGCCGATCCGGACCCTTGCGCCCACCCGGAGCCCCTTGCCGAATACTGGCTCTGTGCTGGGAGTTTTCTGGGACGACGGCTCAGGGGAGCGGCTACCAGCCCTGCCGTCGTTGCCGCTGTCAGCATGAAGATGGCGCTGGGAGGTGGCCGGACGATGCTGATGCTGCTCTAGTTGGTGCTGTTGGTGCGGCTGCTCTTGCTGGTAGTGATGGGACGGGGGTTGTCTATACTGGTACTGCTGCTGCTGTTGGTGATGGTGATGGTCCTGGTAGTCGGTGGATCGACGCTGTTGCAGCTGTTGGTGATGATGCTGGTCCTGGTAGTCGGTCGATCGGCGCTGTTGCAGCTGTTGCTGATACTGTTGGTACTGTTGGTACTGCTGTCCCAAGGAGCGTTGCTGGGGTTCCTGGTAGGACTGGGGCTGCTGGTATTGCAGCCTTGAGACCTGCTGGGATGGCGCCTGCTGGAAGCCGAAGTCACGATGCCTGGTCTGATGGTGCCCCTGGTGTTCTTGCTGCTGCTGATACTGCTGCGGTTGATATTGATACTGTTGTTGCTGCTCCTGTTGGTAGTATTGGTATTGCTGAGGCTGTGCTTGTTGTTGTTGTTGTTGATGATACTGATAAGATCCGTGGGACTGTGAAGAAGGAGCAGGGATCCCTGAGGATCTCTTTGGGGCAGGGAGGAATGAACGTCTTTTTCTGCCGTCAGATGCCTGTGGAAAGATGAAACAGACAAATTGGGTAGATATTATATCTTATTGAAAACATCAACAATAAGATCATTACAGGAACACAAATGAATAACAAATCTAACAGGAACATAATCAACAATAATAACAACAAACGTACACAATAAAGCATAGGATATGATGGTGAACTGATTTCCTCATGGTATGTTGTGGTGGGAGTTGGAATGGAACAGTACTTGCATTGCATGGAGCAATATATACCTTAACCCCGGTCAAGAGTTTGTTGTAGTGTAGTTGCTCACCAGTAATCACTTATATGACAATGTTACAA
Organism: Melibe viridis; assembly: GCA_039654465.1. Lineage (NCBI taxonomy): Eukaryota > Metazoa > Mollusca > Gastropoda > Nudibranchia > Dendronotidae > Melibe > Melibe viridis. The sequence goes on along the minus strand of JBCIKM010491713.1, from coordinate 3,600 downwards.
ATCAATTATAGATATTTCACACGGTGGTGGCTTCTTTCAATTTATAGGCCTATAGATTTTATTCACAAAGAGTAATTTGCTCCATGAAGAAAAACAGGCTATCGAAAAGAAAACAAACAGATTCCGCATATCGAGGGGGAAAAAATCTGAAAATAAAAAAAAAAACTAAATGGAAGTAACGACTTTCCCCGGAAGGCTCAGTGCAATGACCAGGGCACATCACATTATGGGCGAAGTGAATCGATTTCACTGTCATACAAAAGGCACGAGACACTGTGTATGGAGTAACACATTTTCCAGGCAAAGGTCATTCATTTTTCTATTTTTTGACTAAGCAAAACTAATTAACTCACAGTCAGTAAACTGAAGCATGTCCAATTTAATTGAATGACGTTTTGTGAGATGAAGAAAACCTCATACAAACTACGTATTTGTCACACAAGTACGCTTGTAGCTGCTGTGCGTGTGGGTTTGTGTGTGTGTGTGTGTGTGTGTGTGTGTTTGTTTGAGAGGGTGTTTGAGTGTATTTAAGTGTAGTTTGTGTGTGTACTCGCATCTGAGCGTGTACGACTATTTTTGTGTGTGCGTGCGTGCAAACATGTGTGTCCGTTAGTGTGTATTGGTATTTGAATTGAAGTGCCAACAGTGTGTGATCTGGGAATTGGACAGATACCTTCAACACAGAAGGATTTGACAGTGTCAAACAAAATCAGGAAGAGCTTGCGAATACCTTGACTTAAACACACACACGCACACACACATACACACACACATAAACACACACTCACACGCACATACACACACGCACACACACACACACATTCACACGCTCATACACACACAAACACACATTCACACGCCCGCGCGCGCACACACACACACACAGGCCCAAAGGAACAGCGAGTCAAATCCCTCTTATCAACACACTAATCCTCCTGTGTCAAAAACCGCCGGGTGACCTGTTCACTTTGCCCAAACAGTTCAAAACACTCGTACAAGTCTCGCCAGTTACCGCGGGGTTTTCAACTTTTCCTCGGCACATTCTATCGGAGCTCTAATTTTTTTTCTCTCTACCTTTGAACAAGTACCGATAACGCACACAGTGCTTCTTCTTCTATCCTCTGACTCTGACGTCCCTATCCATGTTGTTGACACGAAGATGGCATCGCAAAGTTATCATGTGGACTGGATGAATCACCGATGAGAATATCTGGAGTTAATTTACTGTCATACAGTTTCGGACCTTTAACAGTCTATAAACGCTCTGGGTGCATAAAGGTCCCAAACTACAAAGGGTTCTTTAACGTGCGAAACGTACACACGGGACATCCTAGTTTATTTCTGTTTCCAATATGACCAAAAAGTGACTTCCGACCATAAAAACGACCCGTCATTTTTACTTCTCATGGGACTTGAACCCGCGGCTTTTCGATTCAAGAGGTTTCTGTACCTCTATGTCACCAGCGAGTCACAACCGACCAGAAAAATGTTCGCCGTTCACGAAACTCGAACCTGAGAACTTTCTATTGAGAGGCGAGCACCGAACCTCTCTTCCACATACGGCCCCAGGGGTGGGTCGGTCGACTAAAATACCAGAGTGGATCTTCATTGATATGGCGAGGGGCATAAATATTTTGGCATACTCCCATCGATTAGTTCTTCACGTGCGATGAGTTATAATAGTTGCCTGGTATGCTACGCACTCAGTATCCAAATGTCAGGTCTCTGCAGATTAGCATTGCATTCCTCACCCAAAGCAATAAATCCAGAGAGAATTTTTTTTTCTTCGGAAAAACATTGAATACGTCTGGAAAACAACAACAACAACAACAACAACAACAAAATAAAAAGGAGAGGAGTAGGGTACATTATTCTTAATACCCAGCTCCAATTCGGCGTGGCTGTGAAGATGATTAGATTTTTGCTTGCGGAAAACCCCGCACATGCGCAGTTGCATGGTCAAGTCGACGTTACCTCACAGCTGCACATGTGCGAAGTTTTCCGGTTTTGTTGTGATTGGATTGAAACTGTATGTCTACGCAAATAATCCCTAAATTATCAATTGATCTCTAAGAAGCTATTGGTTTTAGGAAAAATGTCGCTAGCCAAACGTAATCAGCTTATAAAAATGATTATAAAATAATTGCTTATGCATACGATTTGAGACAATTGACTGGTTTTTTCGGACCTAAACAGACCCCTGGCTGGTCTTGGTTATTTTACCTGTGTTTGGTCACGTAGGTTTGGGCTTTTGTGTGTATGTGTGTGCACGTGCATGCGTGCGTGCATTTGTGAGTGTGTGAGTGTGTGATTGTGTGTGTGTGTGTGTGTGTGTGTGTATGAGAGAGAGTGTGTGTGTGTTTGTGTGTGTGTTGTTTTTTGTTGGTTGTGTTGTTAGTTTTGTTGTTGTTGTTGTTATTGTAGTTGTTGTGTTCTTCTTTTTGTTGTAGTTGTTGATGTTGTTGATGTAGTTGATATTGTTGATGTTGTTGTTGTTTAGGTTTGTGTTGTTTTTGTAGTTGGTTTATTTCTTTTTTTTCCCCCTTTTTTATTCACTTGATTTCTTATCTATGTTTTGGGTTCTTTATTTTGGTTTGTTTTGTTTTGTTTTGTTTTTTGTTGGGTATTTTTTTTTTTTTTTTTTTGGGGGGGGGAGGGGGGGTACTTTTTTTGTCGGGTATTTGGTGGGTTTTTGTCTTTGTTTTTTGTTGTTGTTTTTTTTCTTTGTTTTGTTGTTGTTGTTGTGAATAGCCTTGCGATGTTAATCACTTGACCAAATAAATGAAGGGTTTGTTGTGTTTCTTTATAAATTGAAGTACTTATATCGGGTTTTTCCTCCCTTTTTTGTTTTGTTTTTTCTTGTGATTATTTTTTGTTTTGATTTTTTTTTTTTATTGAGAAAAACATTTGAAAGTTGGTCACATACGACATTTTTCTACCCGAGTATTAACATACTAATGGGAATGGTGTGTGTGTGGAGTGGGGGGGGGGCGGGGGGGATCCCCTATGTAAATTATGGGTCATTCTTCCGAGTTTTGCTTTGGAATCGTAATAACACGAGATTCTCTGTCTGTTAACACTTGAAACACAAAGAGTTTTATTTCGTTGGGAAAGATGAAAACATGAATGAATAGCCTTCCAGTGTGCGTTTTCTCTGTGCGTTGTTGAAGAGATGCCGGTGTTGTGCTTTAATTAGCCTGCCGTGTCTATTCCAACTGTCCCTGGCATTGCATTGGATCTTATTAGTGTTATTAGCGCTCCAAGTTATCAAATAGTAATTATGTTGTTTTGGATGTCTTTGTATGTAGATCGCCTCCTGGTATTCATTAGTCTATGTTAGAGTTGGAAGTGGGAGTTGGCGCTAAATAAATATTCATCACTGTATCATTATTTTAACGCTCGGTTTGGGCGTTCTCGTGCGTATCCAGGCAACCCAAGCCAACCAGAATGCAGCGTGCAAGGCTGGCTACAGATGGTGATGATACAACTTGCACAAATTATGGAGTCTCGGGCGTGCTCTCATAGAGTTACTCACCAACTGTCGTCACGAGTCCTCACGAGCTGTCTCCACTCACAGGAGTGTGAGACTGTGACGACGAC
>JBCIKM010491603.1:0-10131 GCA_039654465.1 Melibe viridis | reverse complement strand
CCAATGAAGTTTTTATGTTGCCCCTTTGGCTTTACAGCCCAGTTATGAGACAACTGGGTGTAAAAGGCCTGGGGCCCTGGAAGATAAAAAATATATTTTTTAAACCCAATGAACTGTGAACAACACAAAAAAGAAATCAGCTAAATATGCACTCATTTGAAAATTATGATAAATAACATGAGATGCTCTTATTGTCTGAGACAGATTTTTAATCTTGTCAACGGAAGTAAACATAAAAACAATCACAAATTCTTAAGTTCTCAAAGACGGAACCACACTGGCATAGTGTTTGTCTTGAGTTTTCCCCGACCAACACCGAGCTCTGAATCTACTTTATCAAGTCTGTAACTTGAAATATCTTTGCAATTAATTTCAACACCAGCACACCCAGGTACATATCAGTTAAACACAAACACACACACACACGCACACGCATGCATTCAGTTATACATGAAGACTGATAAATACAAACAAGACACAAAAATCCCAACAAGAACATACACACACACACACACACACACACACACACACACACACACACACACACACACACCACAATAATGATAGTCCAAACACAAACATATTGTCATAAAACAAGCAAATACTCACACACATTCACAAACCAACACACAATACCTCCCCCCCCACATGGGCACATAAGTACACAAATGCCATTATCGTGGTGAAACTATGACATACAATTTCCTTCCATCGGATCAACACCTCATCCCCCCTCCCCTTCTCTCTACTCTAGGAAGCAGCAAACCCCTTATTATAACACCACCACCACCACCACCACCAACAACAACAACAACAGAGGGTGCGCTGGTTGTTTAGTCTGCCAGACAAGTTCTGTCCCACTGTAATCAACAAGTGGTCCCTGCACCCTGACGCTGTCCATTTCACAGCCTGAGGGTTTTTATAGTAGCTACAGCTACAGCTGTCAAAACATGTCTGCTGTGCAGTGGATGAGACCTCTATGACCCTCACCACCATAACCTTGTATGGGAAAACCACCACAACCATCCTGGATCTTCAAAGTCAAAAGCAGACTGTTTTGAAGTCTGCTGATGCAATACCTCCAACATCACTCACACCACTACAACTGTATGGAGTAAATTTTCCACTGGGGTTTCCGCCTTTCCCCTTCTCCCCCATTTATGATAGATCTTTTGCTTAAACCAGTCTTTAATCAGTTTGAATCTAGTAGTTACTCATAAAGCGCCACATCCTTTAAAAAAAAAAAAAAAGAAAAAGCTAGATTTATCCGATTGTATAAAATTTGAGGAAAATGACCAGTGCGGTTGTGTCATTTTGTTCCGTAAGTGATAAAAAAATTTAATTTGAAAAAAAAAAAAAAATCAATTTTTCCATTATTGCAATTCTACCAAAAGTGGTATCTATTATAGATATTGAAACAATGCAAAGGCTTTAACACCAGGCCCATATTCTATTTCAAGAAAAAGGAATCACCTGAGCTACTGTATAACGTAACTAACACCAGATGACCCAAATCATAAATAACACAATGAAAAGCTTACTTATAACTCGGCGATGAATGGCTCCAAATCTTATCAATTGCATTTGCATTTAATAATCAAGTGAGTGCGTATTCATACTATTAATACACAATCATATTCTGCATAGGAATTTTGCTATATTCAATTTGTTTTAAAGACAGTCAGGCATTGATAGGCAGCATCCAAAGAGGTTCTCAAATGGGGTGGCTTAAAAGGACAATTAATTGTGGACTTTTCATAGTCTTATCAAACTGCAAAAAAAAAATTGCTAAATGCATTAGAGCAATCATCTAGAGCTGTGTAGGAATGTGGTCACACATTTTGAGCGTTGACTGTACATGTATTTATTATCACATGATCAAACTGACGAGTAAAACACTTGGAACTTGTGCGATAACTGTAACTCGGATAGCAATATTGATTTTCAAACGTACAACAAAATATACAGGGTGTCCTTTACTTACTCCCCAATAAAGAATTGAAATAGCTAAAAAAATAAAAAAAGATAAAAACACATAGTCTTTTACAAAAGCTTAGAAAATGCTGATACTAAGAATCAAAAATATAAAGTGAACCGTTTTTTCTACACCAACGTCATTTGTGACGTGTGGTGAAAAAGGAAGGAACTTATTTTAGCTGCAAAAGGTGAAATGAAAATAAAGAGAACCCTTCTCAGTTCACCCCGATAAAGAATTCAAATAACTCGAAAAGTGACTAAAATTAAAAGCATCTGTTTTTATTTGCAGCTGTTGCAGCATTTATCTTTTTTTGCTTCTGTGTAATTTTCAAATGCAGCGAAAATTTCATTATAAAAACAAATTGGGCCATAAAAAAGCCAGGTAAGCATAATGTGTGATATAAAATGGGGACAGGGTGGGCACGTTTGATTTGATTGTGACAAAAGCTTTTCAGACAAATGGATTGAGAGATGTGGGCCTATCATCTGGCCTCCAAGGTCAATTAACAGCATTATCCCTCTTGACTTCATTTTCTTGGCTCATGTCAAAGATAGGGGATATGCAAAATGTGCAAGAGACATCAGCTACCTACAAGTCAAGAAACAGTCAGTTGTAGCAAAGCTTTAAAACAGATGGAAGGAGTTAAAACAACGCTTAGAGAAGTAGGCAATGACAGAGCCTAATAGAGGTTCATCCTAAAGTTGAGAGCCAATGGCTACAAGTGTTACCCATCACTTTTGAGTGAAATTGGACACAAGTTCAGTTTGATTTTTATTTCATCTTTATGAGTAAAAATTCAGTTCTTTTGGTTTTGACCACTATTCACATATTACGGCACTGTAGAAAAATGGGTGGTTGTATCTTTTTTATACTTGTTACCAACAAAACTTAGATAATTTTCAGAGCTTTTGAAAAACAACCCAGATGTTTTCATCTTTTTTATTAGTGATTCAGATATTTAAATTCTTTATCGGCAAGTAATAAAAGGACACCCTGATGTTCATAATGATGTCAATAAATTTTATGATTGCAACATATTATTTCGTCACTTGACAGATTTGTTTGCTTTTTAATCATTTTCAGGCACCATGACACACGAAGGTCAAAGAGGTGGGGAAATAAGGCGAGAGCTTTAGAAAAGATAAGAAACAGAAGTAGAAGTGCCCACTAGAGATACCTGCCAACCTCCTGCAAGAACAAGAGGGATGACACATCAAATTAGCAATGTAACAGTGATAACAAAGATAAAACTTCGTCTCAGATTCAGCCAAATTCAAAAACTTTTTTTACTGACAAAAATGAGTGGTGAAGGTTTGTCAGCTAACGTACTGTAAGTGAGTGCATTTCCAACTATTTCATCATTCCCACTAAATAGCGGAGAAGGGGCGGATAATGAATTCATATTTATGCAACTGGTGCAACGTTGCACGCGCATAAACACAACCACATGAATGAAGAATGAAATCTCCAATCTATCATTTCCCCTATAGTCGACAAGAGTGGCTGTATAATATATGATACAATATTCAAACTTAAACACGCTATCTAGACTTTGTAATCATATTAGGGTGTTATGTTTTGACAAAGCAAAAGCAAACTAGAACTGAAATCAATACCAAACGTAAGAGAAGATCCTTTGTTGCATGCGTTATCATAGAAAGCATACTTAAACAACATACTTGAATATACTTAATTATTCAATCCGAACATATAACATACAACAGACTACTGGGAACAACATCGCAACTAAAATGTCTAGCAAACACTGACAAATTTCCCATTAAGTGTGCTTAAGTAGACAGTCATGATTTCATGATGAAATTATTCTTAAGGGACGATGAACAGTGGCTCGAAAGGTCCATCACTGGGAAGACGATTCATATCACTACAAATTCAATAGATATAATCTACAAACACAATAGTCCAAGGCCAAAGGCAACACCCTCAAGTCCAAACTCTTGGTCACAGGGAAGTTTTACACATTTCCATTCCACATAAGGAACAGGAGAGTATGTATTTTTCGAGGGAAAAAATAAAAGCTAAAGCAATAAATACTTCAGAAAAGGAGAGTGTGATAAAACTGAAAGATGGTCAAGAGAATCAAATTATCAAACCAATCCAAACAGATCCCAAGGGGATGCTGAAGTTCCCTTGACTTCAGTTTTTTGGAATTTTCTAAGTCCATGGAAATAAAACATACAAAGCTTTAATTTAAGTTATTCAAATTTGATACTTTTTTTTCTGGAAATTAGCGCAGCAATCAAGTCAAGTCTTGTCTTATGCGATGCTGGGGATTATAAGTTTGAAAGAAACAGAGGCAAACAATCAGACTACTGATGGCTTTATCACAATGCTTTGAATGAGATTCACATAACGCTGACAATAAGCTGTGGTATCCACGAGAAGATGTAAGAATAGTGAGTCCCGGCATTGAAATGGTGTGCCATCAGTCATCAAAGATAGATAATGAATAAAACAGTTAACCACGCAAACACACAAAAATGACATAGGAAACTAACCGAGTAAAATTAAGAGGGGGGGGGGGGGGAATATTCACCTCTGATTTTTTTTTTTTGCTCAGCATGAAGAATGAGAAAGAGCACAAAAAATTATTAGACATACTCCCAAGAACCAAAAACGGATTTTAAAAATTTGTAACTTTATACCAAAAGAAAAAAACTATTTTTCAGTTTACAGTGAGCAATTATGACATTATCATTCAAAGCTATACAAAGACACACATGTATTTATCAAGGACAACAGAGGCAAAATATGAATGACATTGCAAATAACCTGCTTGGATACTTTGGTCCTATTTACATCATCGACAGAAGTTGAAATGAGATCAAACAAACAATCCCTGAAGCAAACTCGAACCCCCAACCCATACGGCACAAGCCCAACAAGTCAGCCACTACTTCGGCGAGTCACTTCCATTTTCCAGCACAACAAGAAACGAGGTCAAAAGGACAACTTCAAACATTGGTTTTTCTCGGACAAGTTTACAAATTCAGGTTCAAGGGTTGTTTAACAAGAGTAATTCCACCAGGCAAAAGGAAATCAGAGAAAAGTAGCACCATATTGTCCATGTTCAAAATCATCAGCAACAACAAAACTTTCCATTTATTTTGTAATACAATTTTCTATATCAAAATAACGAATGAAAGTATGTAAGTCCTTGTAAAGGGAAACTGCTAAGCAATATTTTTTTTTTATTTCTCTTTTTACAAAACAGAATTAGAATATGTAGTTCTACTCCTCCATTGCAGAGAGGTTTCCTTACCCAAACACCACAAAAGATACTGTAAGTTGGGTCAAAACATGCTAGGAAGAGGGTAAGAAGAACCTGCATCATCCTTAACAAATACTGTTGCAGACAAATTAAAGTACTTATAGAGCATCAGGTGGCAGCATAGACAAAGGAGTATTTCAACTGCAGAGACAAACAGTCAGATCTTCATTGGATCTATCATAAATCATCAATCAGACAGTATCCTTAGTTTTGTGCAAAATCAACACACTAGTCAACCATTCAAATTTCTTGAAAACTGTTGACAGATTTCAAAGTTCTTAAATATTAGCACAATAATATAACAACAGGATTTTATCGTCTCATTTCTATTTAAACAAAATGCTGAGCTGTTTCAGTTCTTTAAGGAGGACTAAGAAAACACACCTTTATCTGTACAAGGCTTGAGAGAAAGGAAGCCCTAATTTTTAAAAAATTAAATACAGATTGAACTAGTGAAGACACAGGATTTAATAATCCTTCTCCATAAAGTATATACCCCATCATTTTATTCCTCATAAAAGCTTATTATACCCACCATAACTTGGAGGGGAGAGCATCATTATTATATTGAAAGTTAAAACAACTGAAGATCCACCAAAATGAAAAAATGCTCCTTCTTAAGACCATGCCTAGGCTGTTTGATTCCTGAAACAATTTTCATAACTTTGTAAATCCTGAAAACTGTTTCGTTTTGTTTTTCAATATTTTGCGCGCTCATTGAAAATCAAAATTCTTATTTCTGAAGTTCTTTCCCAGTAGCTAACCAATTCCTGAAATTCAGGCAGAATTCTGTGATCTGGCATCCCTGGACAGATCCCTAGTGTAATGATTTAAGCTTGGCTTCCCAAAACACATTTAAGCTGTTGAGAGAGACAACTGGAGGGAGTGGCTTATGAGGGATTGTCACAACTGGTGCATTGAAAACTGTGGACACAGTAGTTGGAGAGGCACACATATCAAAGGAAGAGTGGCATTGATGGAATGGAACGGGCAGCGAAAGCACCAACCATTACCAAAGAATCTTCTCTCCCTGAATACCAATGCAGGACACTGAAAATATTTGGAAATGTCAAGATTGCTCATTTCAGAAGATAACTAACGAAAATTTTGATATAAAAGAAAACCCCTCTGTGCATCACTACCTTACAAAGCAGATCTAATTCAGGAATCAGCGGCTGAGAAAAGACAGAGATAGAGATTGAGAGAGACAGAAACATAGTAAAGTGTACAGAGTCTAAAAGGAACGTTTATCATTAAACGAAATTCACAACCATTATAAACATACTTTCTAGCAAATACGAGCAGATCAATTCTTTTCTTCTTTTTTTTTTTTTAAGTTTTGAAAATAGGTCATCTTTTGCGCTACCACCTGTTTGTTGAACAAAAGTCAATGACATATTTTCTTCTGACCCAGCATCTAAATGACCAAACAAACAAAAAACCCTCAAGAAATAACCAGTGGTGCTATCTTTATCCAGACCATATCAAGCTAGCACCGTAAACCTAAAAAGGGGACCCCATGGAAAGATAAGTGTTCACAAAATAAATTAGACAACTAAACAACATAAATATCAGACATGCTAATTCTGTAATAATAATAGAAAGAAATTGATCGAAGAGAAAAAAGGATTAACTTTGAAGCCCCATGATCAAAAACACCTTTGGGAGAAATGTTTGCCATAGAGTAACTTTATTCATAGAAGTCTACCTTGCTCTACCTCAGGCTTTCAAAAGGTTTCAAACTTTGGGATTTTACCGGCAAGATTTTGGTTTATATCAAAAGACCAGAGGAAAAAACACACAACAAAGAGGCTCTTACTTCAAAACCATCTACTTAAAAAGAGAGGATATCAATAAGAACAATCAAAGTCATTAAATTCAAAATTCTCTCTCATTTCAACAGCAATCAACAGAAATACAATTCAAATCCCACACACTACAACAATGTGATTATGATGAACATATAAATATATGACTTGCCATAATACCTGGGGTTTTGAGTATTATATAATGAGAGTAAAATACAATCCCTGGGGACTCTTTGAAAGAATCACAATAATTCCTTTAAAAGAGAAAGAAAGAAATAATTCCAAGAAAATCACTCACTGACATACAACAAACAGCTCAAATGTTTATCACTATACAATAAATTACACTTTGTAACAAATAACTTTATCAGGAATTATTTCCAGGAAATAATCTTTGAGTATTTATCCACAGCAACATTTTCTACAATATAGCAGCTTAAAATTTCACAACAAAATGGCAAACAGCAAAAACAACCCACAACCACTTCACTGAAACTAGCAACTTTCCTTGAGACAAAATTAACTACTGAACTAATCTTTTGCAATATCATGAAACAAATTTAGAAACAAAAAAAGATCTCTAAAGAAAAATTTTAATACAGTGATTGATGACTGTATGACAAAAGTGTAGCTCCGTTATATAAGCTGTTAAAAAGCAGACAGTAGCTTGATTAGAAATATCAGACAGTGGGTGAAAATTGACGGAAGAATATCTTATCTTCAGTGCAAAGCACCAAAGCTATTACATTATAAGGCGCCTCTGACAATGAGTTCAATGTACTCCAGTCTAAGGAGGAACAAATTTTGAAGATCTCTGTCACCAGAACATTGGTTCCATAACATCACACTTCTTTTTTACGCTTTGAAATCATAAATAAAACATGCACGTCCAACACAACACAGTGATTAAACGTAGTGACATTTGATAGGTAAAACTCAACAACAAAAAACCATCTAAAGTGAGAAATAACCAAGATCCCTGACAGAAATACTAAATGAGACAAGACCAGCATGTTGAGTTCTCAAAGCAAGTAACGATTATTTTTTTAACAAACTGACAGTGGTTTTGTCTAGTGCAACAGTTTTCATACATGGGACCTGGAACTTTTAAGAATAAAAAGACAAGTTGATTCAGAATCCATTCATCTCTTGAGAATTTTAAGGTTCCCTGAGGGCTCCGCACCTCACCCAGGACACAGATACACAGTAATAGGCTCCATCCATTAACTTGGGATTCTTTGTAGGCATGAGCACGTTTTGGCCCTAGACCCAGCCAAAATAGAATCATGATCTTGAACCTCCAATGTGTTGAGTACCTGGATGATGTAGCAGACACACTGTCCACTACTCAGGCATGATAGCAACATTTACTTCACTCATCCGATCTGGTTTTCGGCTACCTTTCTTTTTAACAGTTCATTCTACAGAGGGGAAGGGCAGCATCATTTGAGGAAAGGCTCGGCCCCTACAGCCACACCATGGCCACTGCGTCCACAAGTCATGTTGGTTACATTCTTCCACTTGTTGGTGTCTTGGCAGTAGCTCTCCACAGATGAAATGAAATCATTGCCGTCATAACCCCCTGAAAACATAAGAAAAGCATATGTTCAAATACACAAGGGTTAGAGAGGAGCCCAGGGGAAAGTAAGATGATAGAATTGGTTTAAAGAGGGAACAAATCAAACCACAAACAGCAGAGAGATGATTTATACCGCAAAGAGATAATTTACAATAACAAAAAAATGTCTCTCCTGACAAAAATCACAATGGCCAACACCTATGACAGGATAATGGTACAGAAAGATCCAAGATCTTTAAACCCCCTTTGTGTACAAAAGCATTCAGTACATTTAACTTGTGACCCTGCAGTCATGTACCAAAAGGCATGAAATAAAGGATGACCACTGAGTTGCAAACAAGACAACAAAAACAGGATATCACAGAAAAGGGGAAAAAGTAAAACAAGAGCTTCAGTAAGAAACAGAAGTTAAAGTGCCCACCAGGGACACCCACTATGTAACAGATGAGGAATCTGTATTCTTTTTAAATTAGTTTAAAACAACAGATACTTTACCGAAGTACCAGAGGAATCTGGAGGTCATGCAAAGTAATCAAAGGAATGATCCTGAATTAATGTACACAGCCAATTGAACTAAATCAAATTTCCTGAGTTACAATTTTTTTCCATCTTTGTTGTGTGCAACATTGAGAATTCTACTTGAATTCATTGAATGCAATTTGTGGTTATGCTATAAAACGGAATCACAGAGAAAGTCTTTGGAAGATAATGAGAGCATATGGGATTCCAAACAAAATCGTCCGAGTCGTGTCTGCCTTATATGAAGATTTTGAATGTGCAGTTATTGATGACAACGAAAAGACAGAATGGTTCCAAATAAAAACCGGAGTTAAACAAGGATGTAATATGTCAGGATTTCTATTTCTACTCGCAATTGACTGGATTATGAGAAAAACAGCGAGCAAAGGGGAGAACGGAATTAGGTGGAAATTTACATCAAAACTTGACGACCTTGATTTCGCAGATGATATTGCATTGTTATCATCTACTAAAGAACAAATTCAACTTAAAACCAACAGGCTGGTGAGCTACAGTGCACAAGTCGGCTTGAAAGCAAACCAAGAAAAGTGTAAAATCCTCAGAATGAACACAATGAACAATGATACCATAAACATCAGTGATAAACCTTTGGAAGACGTTAACCAATTTGAATATCTTGGAGCAGTGATCTCAGATGATGGAGGTGGCGGACAAGACCTACAAAACAGGATAAGAAAAGCAAGAGCAGCATTCAACTGCCTTAAAAACATATGGAATTCTACAAAAATTAAACTGAACACTAAAATTAAACCGTTTAAAACACTGATCAAACCAGTATTGATGTATGGATCTGAAACCTGGAAAATGACCAAACAAGACAAGAAGCTTGAGGTATTCCAGTCCAGATGCCTGAGACCAATCATGAAAATAAAATGGCAAGACCACATCCTGAACAAGGATATTTTGGAAAAAGCATGGCTGGAAAATATCAGCA
>JBCIKM010491493.1:0-10132 GCA_039654465.1 Melibe viridis | reverse complement strand
CACACACACACACACACACACACATACACACACACACACACACACACACACACACACACACACACACACACACACATTCACACCAAGGTATGATGCGCTTATTTTCAAACAGTTTTATCTGTCATCTGAAAGGTGGACAAAATTAGATACACCATTTCAATATTCCTTTGACGAAACGACGAGGTGAAATTAAGATATATTTTTTCATTGATTCATGCCTATTCTCTGATGGTCGCCCGGTAGCTCAGTTTGTGAGGCGTTCTACTCGCACGCAGCAGGGCAAGGGTTCAAACCTTGGCTGGGGCTGTAGTAGTTTGCCATTGACAACATGGGTGATCCCTATTGTTGTCGGATGTCATCTCGATGAATCATCTACAGTAGAGCCCTGATATAAACAACAGCTTGGGACATTCCAAAGGAGTTCTTTGTATCATGGCAGTACTTCTTTATATCATTCAAGATATACTATATAATGACTCCCTTTACCGTACGTCAAAAGCCATCAGTTCTTTACGATGTGTGCTTCAAACTATTGCTTCACTGTATAACCTGTTCAGGTGCTTAGAGTGCGGCATATACCAGTTCACAGGCAGACAGGCCAATCTTTTTGAAGTAAACTCTCTGACAATTATTGATCTCACCTTGGCGGACCTTGAATAAGAAGGATCGGTCATCAAATACCAGATGTTTAGGAGCAAACGTTTGCGCCGGGAGAACAAGGAAATGTCCCCAACTTTTTGCCGCAGACAGGCGATCTGGGGGTCGTTCACCAGTTTGTCGAGGGCGTCGATGCTTTTGACGCACGAGCTGTAGCGTTGGAAGCAGCAAGACTCGATCTCCATGGGAGACAGGCCCCAAAATTCCATCTCTTCAAGAATCTGGCATAGTGTGGGCAAAGGATGAAGATGACAGGGGAAGAAGGCGGGGGTAGGGGATGGGAAAGGAGAATATAATGGTACACGACGTATTAAATTTATGAATGGTTCTTCAAAACTTGTAAATTGATCTTTTCATCAAATGTGAGATATTGGGTCAATGGGCTTTTATTGAGATTTTGTACACTTCACAGTAAAAGCTCAAGCAGAGACTCAGCATTGTCTTTGAATCAAGTTCCAAAGCTCACAAATCTATTGTCTCAAAGAGGCAAATCAAGGGATACAGCCTTGATTTCTCTAAATGGTTAAACCAGGCCGTACATAAAGGTATCAAAGGTTAGAGAAAAAGAAAAAAAGAAAGGAGAATAAAACGTTGCATTACCTGAGGACCACACATGGTGATGGGGATGTGCAGTTTGCCGGTACGCCAGTAGTTGAGGACTGAACGGAAGACTTCAGGGTCTCTGTCGAAGAAGTACTCATCCGTGGTGATGTCGTAGTAATCGGACAAGAAATCCACATCCTTCAAGGTCAAGGTCGGTCATGAGAGGTTGAGGTTGACGAGGTCAAGTAAGGTCAATGAAGAAAACAGGTGCCCAAAGAAGAAAATGAGGAGGGAAGATTTCGTTACAGTTATTATCAACGAGTTGATGCGTCAGGGACGTGATAGCTGGTAAGTGGTTTATGTGCACACGTCAATGCCATTATTTGTCATGGCTGATTGTGCGATCAAATATCAACTATCACTAGCTTTATCAAATTTTAATGAGATCAATAAAAATTGATTAAATTTCAAAACTTAGTGGCAGCTCAAAGGTGTGGTAGAATTATTACATTGCCGTTCAATAAATTAAACCAAAGTTTTTCAACATCTAAGACAATCAAGAATTGTTTGCCAAGCATGGGACTGAAATAAAATCAAACAACAAAAACAACGAATAAACCATACCATTCAATGCTATAAATCTGAGACTCAAGCTCTCATAAGGAAAAAAGAAAAAAAAAACCCGTCCTTTTTCCTTCATGTTTTACAACATAATTTCCCCCTAGTCCTTGCACTATCCGTCCACATTAACGGATGCATTTTGCTGAACAGATTGACTAAAAATAAAATGAGTTTGTAACCAAATCAAATTGTAGTTTATTATATATCCTAAGTATATGGGTGGCAATTGATAGAATAATTGGGACACTTTAGTATTTGTGTGTCTGACTGCCATTCAATGGGTCTCCCCGTAGCAAGCAGCAGTGATGACAAGCAGCTGATCAAATCGGTTTGAATTTTGTCCGAACATGGACGAATAGTCACTTCGCAAAAAACAAAAAAACAAATAACAACAACAACAACACATCCCTAAGACACACACACACACACACACACACACACACATTAAACAATAACAACCACAATAACAATAATAATAATGATGATGATGATGATGATGGTAATGATAATAATAATAATAATAATAATAATAATAATAATAATAATAATAATGATAATAATATAGTTTATTCCTAACGCGCCTAATCCACTGGGGTGGCTCGATGCGTCCAAAAAAGTATACAATATCCATTTTCAATATAATATAACATTTATCATCAAAATACATGAAAGAGATTTTGAGTGAGTCTGGCATGCATAAAATTCAATATAATTGCCTTCAGTCAATGACATTCAAAATCTTTTATAAGAAACAACTATTCATCTAAGAAACAGCTGATGAAGTATGATTTTAATTGTTTTTTTTAAAAGCGCTCTCACTGTCAGAGACTCCCTGCCGTAAGGACAAGGGAACGGAGTTCCAAACTGCGGGAGCTGAATGGATAAAAGTATGATCGCCAAAAGATTTAGATCCTTTTCTTGGCACAGATAATAAGAATTTGTTTGCCTACCTTAAAGAACGGGTTGTATCAACAGATCAGATACATAAGATAGCGAAGATTCATTGAAGAAGTTGTAACAGACAACAGCAATTTTATGCAAGATTCTGTAGTGGACAGACAGGCAACAAGTGTAGCGATAAAATCAAAAGAGGGACATGATCATATTTCTTTTTTTTTGCAAACCAGTCTGGCAGCTTGATTCTGAATACGTTGCAGTTTCTTAATTTCATTCTTTGGTAGATTATACATTAGTGAGTTACAGTAGTCTAGCCGAGAGAAAATAAAGGAGGATAATAAAAGGGTTTTTAGAAAATAGAATTTAGATTTTTTTAAACTAGACATGTGGGATATTCTCCTTAATTCCATGTACATGTTTTTACACAGGTTGTTGTTAATGTGATACCTCATTGAGAGGTTACAGTCGAAAACAACTCCCAGATTTCTTGCTCGGTCAGTGAAATATATTGCACATTATTATTGTGTGTGTGTGTATGTATGTGTGTGTGTGTGTGTGTGTGTGTGTGTGTCTGTGTGTGTGTGTGTGTGTGTGTGTGTGTGCGCGCGCGCGTGCTTGCATGTGTGTGCGGTGTGTGTGCATGCGTATAATATATGATATTCATCTGGCACTCACCTCAAAGTATTGCATCCGGACCTTTTTAAACAGGAACCAGGTAGTCTGGAAGATTGTGCCACCCACGTTGAACGTCACACGTTTCCCACCTCCGTCTCTGCAGTTGTTACCAGAGTTGTTCTTGTCAAAAATACCCCCAGACCTCCTGCGCCTCCCACTGGACGCCCTCCCACGGGTCAGGTGCCCGCCCCCGTTTCCCAGGCAGCTTTGGTAGTCGGGAGGGTTCATCGTCCTTGTCGTCGCTGTTGTCGTCGTCGTCGTAGGGTTGTGGTTCTTGTCCAAATCTGTATCCTCCTCCTCCTCCATAACTCCTTCATCAACCACTCCTTCCTCCCTCAAGTTGTCGTGGGAGGGAATCCTTTCCATCTGCATCTTGTATTGTTGTTGTTGTTTTTGTTGTTGTTGTTGTTGTTGTTTTGATATTGTGATAGGCTCCACAAATAGGCTAAGAATATATCTTAAAATTGTTGTTTCTCCGCTCTCAGTCTTAAAAGAATATTTTTGTACGAGTTGTTCCAGAGAAAACTCTTAAATATTATACTCAGTTTTCCTTTCTAATCTTTGTTTGGTCCTTGTTTTGTTTAAATACAACATTTTATTTTGCCTCTTTAGTTACCAAAAGTGAGGACAACGTGTAACTTGAAGCACTGAATTACTGTTTGTCTCGTTATTTCATCAAATAAAGATCGATTTGGGGTGTAAAACATTTAAAGACTCAATTTCCCCGTAAAAGGATTGCTGGTCCACCAATCGGCCTGTAGAAGTGGCTGGCTAAATGGCTGGTGTTGGTGAATGCCATCAGCTTCGTCCTATTTGGGAAGGGAATAAAATTCATGGTAGTTAGATCCATAAAATTGCAACTTCTATAACTATAATATCAAGTAAAACGTGGTTGAATTATGACATGAAGTGAGATACAGGACGACCTGAAAAAGGGCCAATCCAAATAATCTGCAATAAAATCAATACCAGGTCACATACAACCTCAATGACACTTTACAGACAGTGGGACAAAACAAACTAACGACATTCAATTGATCCTGGTTGACTGTGTGCAGATTAATGGAAGTTATTCGAAATATTGACCTTGCTTGGCAGTTCAAAATGTGTGATGACACTTTAAAATTTCTTTCGAGTGGTCACCGTTAATTGCTGTTATTGTTGTTATTGTTGTTGTTGTTGTTGTTGTTGTTGTTGTTGTTGTTGTTTTGATCACCTGGTATAATTTATGATAGGATGAGCTGGGGTTAATAAAATGAAATTTTGGATGGTACATATCTAATCAGAGTTTTGATTTGAGACAAAAGGTACAAAATAAGCAAAACGCAGTATAAACAAATGTTTGAGAAGCAACGATACTTAAATGCTGTGTTAAGCCTTTTAAATCCAGCAAACACCTACCTACTTGTTTTCACATACCAAACGTTAAGCTCTCTCAACATTAAGCATCCAAGAACGGTTCCAGACTAACATAGAAGGGCGATGAAGGTAAATGTTTGTGCGTGTGTGCGTGTGCTTATCCCGAATCTTAGACTTAATTGCCATTTTACGAATCCCTTTCATAGTCAGTGGCTTTTGTCCTGAGATCGACAGACTAAAGCACAGCTAAATTGCACAATCAGCTATTCTCTCGCTCTCTGCATGAACTGTTTCATCGAGCTTACCTGACTGCGAGGTACCTATTCGGCATAACGTTAAAATCCATGCCTTCTCACTTACAAAGGTAACATAAAGAAGGTAATCGGCTTTTGACGGACGAAGAGGATCATATTGTGTAATTCTCTGTCCTTTCCTGGTCGTTTCATGCTTCGCTTACATACCATAACCCTTACTTAGCTGTTTGCCCTATGTGATCTTGACCTTGAAGAGAAAAATATTTATGAGTCCATAAATGAAACGCAATGTGGGACAAGAAAAGATTCAAGGTCTGGACCATTCGTGGCTTTTATTAAAACTAATAAATCAGTCTTGGCCTCTCCGAAAGATTTGTTGCAGAGCGTGTGTGTATGTTGGGTTTTTTTTTTTTTCTACGCTGTTCTAAGAATAGGTTGTAAAATGAAAAGGTTCTATAATATTTCTCAAACTCTCCGAGTGCATGACTTCAAGTACGGAGAACTGCCATAGCCTCGCTAACGTCTATGAGAAAAGATTTGAAAACTAGTGCAAGCCTATGGAAGAGATCAATAATAATAATATAATTTAATTAACTCCACACAAGTAAAACCAAAACCAACAGAAGCCTTTCAATATCTATGCAAAGGTAAAAATACATATCCCCCCCCCTTTTCCTAACCTCTACCCACCCCTCTTTTGTCTCTGTCTGTCTGTCTGTCTGTCTGTCTGTCTGACTGTCTGTCTGTCTATCTGTCTGTCTGTCTATCTGACTGTCTGTCTGTCTGTCTGTCTCAATCTGTCTGACTGACTGTCTGTCTGTCTGTCTGTCTGTCTGTCTGTCTGTCTGGGTGGTTCCATTCTTCTTGTGACAGACACAGAAGAAACGTTATCTCATCCAGGGGACAAGTAAAAGGAGTTGATTTTGTTTTCTTTTTGTTTTTGTTTGTGTTTGTTGTTTGTTTTTTGTTTTTTGTTTTTACATTTTCTTACTTGTATGTATTCTTGATCCTTCGTAGCTCATAATAATATGGCGAAACGAGATTCATCTTTATTTGAGCTCAGAACAAATTTAGAGGATGTTTTATCTCGAAACATAACCCGCTGGGAGATGGAAAAAAATCAAATAGTGGTTTTCAGCAGAATAATGGATGATCCGAGTGGACGCCATATACTGTTTTGTTTTGTTTTGTTTTTGTTGTTTCTATTTTTTTTTTTATCTGTTGCGATTAAGCACTGCAAGGCGCAGATTTTTTTTCTTCATCAAGTCAAAAATCATTGTGTTATACGTTCGGTATGAACTTAATCTCTCGTTGATTTCGTTTGAAAGGATCAATCTGAACAAAGGCGTTTTGATTATACTTTAAAAGATTTCAAACTCATCAATGCTTGTCAACGTGTAGTGTGGCTGGATTAATTGATAAAAGGAACATGGGCTTGGGGATTGCGTGAGATTACTTTAAGCTAAACCGTCGTGTTAGCAAAGCCCTTAGGGGAGGAACACTTGCGATGTTGTTGGAAGAAATAAAAGGGTAGACGCAGTAGAAAAGAAGAGGAGGAGGAGGAGGAGGAGGAGGAGGAGGAGGAGGAGGAGGAGGAAAAGGAGGAGGAAGAGGAGAAGATGGACATTTAGGAGGAGAAGAAGGATGGAGGAGCAGAAAGGGGAGAAAGAAGAGGTAGTAGTAGATGACGAAGGAGAAGAAGAAAAATAACGTTTGATTCACAACTCAATGTCTTTGCATTTCACACGAAATATCTTTGTCATGAAAAACAACAACAAACAAACGAACCCAACATCAACTACTTCAAGATTTAAAATCTAAACCAAAACATCCGCTTCTGTTCTGGCACCTGATTGGTTGGCGGGACTGATGTCATTGCTGGCACTGGACACGCCCATCCTCGTGGCTCCGCCCATTTTCCTCGCCTCCAGAGGCAAATGGTCGATTGGCAGGCTACTGCTACTGTCCGTTGACCACACAGCGTTCATGGTCATCTCGGCTCGGGGCTTCCAGCGTCCGATGTTCAACGATTCTTCCGGACCAGAGGATGAATAAACATTGTCCTGGCGCATATGCTTCAGGAAATTTTTTGATTTGAATAAACCCTTCTTCTTCTTTTTCTGGTTTTCTTGTATTGTCTTCCGAGAATTACTTTCCTCCAAAGCGGATTTCGACTCTTTCTTGGAAGTGGTCGGGAATTCTTGGTAAGAGTCGTAGGTGAGAGGCTGTTTATGGGGCATGTTTGATCTTTCTGCTCTGAGATCCGGATAGGAGTCTGACGGATCTGTCGGCTCTGGGCTGTAGCTCAGGTTGACGCTGCCACAAGAAAGTTGTCTCGATGCTCCTTTTTTGGACGTGTCCACCTCTTGTTTTGTCTTATAATTGTCTTTTTCGCCAGGAGCTCGTGATGTTGATTCAAAGTTTTCCTCCTCATCTACAAAGTTTATTTCAGCTTTTGTCTCCTGCGACCATTCGTTGGTGTGTCTTGGAGAAGAGCGGTAACCGTTGGAAATGGAAGGCATCCCTTTAGATATGGAGGGCCCGAAAGGAGAAAGTCCGACATCGGTGAAAGCTGGCTTGCTCCATTGGTGAAGATAAAGAGATCGAGAATTTGCAATAAGAGTGAAAGGTTCAATGCTGCTCTCGTCTACAGTATTACGGTTCTCTCTCATATCACCTGATGATGTTCTTGAAGCATTTTCTGTTGAATCGTTGTCAGAAGTGAACAGTCTTGAATCCGAATGACTACGTGTTCTTGAAATGACGCCTTGGGTTTGAGGAATGCCATGTAGACTGCTGTCAGCACACGAAGGAGAAATCTGTCTAGAATTGTGCCAGGCACTAAAGGAATGACGCTTTAAATGTTTGGACTCCGAATTTAAATGATCGTTATGGACTTTGTCCAAAGATATTTCACCATCATTCTGCAGACGAGAACAAGAGTTTGGCGATCTGTTTGTATACTCGAGTAGATCTTTATCTATTACATGATTTTGTTTTTGTTTTCTCTCCTTGAAACAGTTATGGCCGCAGGTATAATGACTAAGGCATTGGCATGTGTTGTGATGATGCTGTTGTTGATGATGAAAATGATGATGATGGTGATGATGATGAGGAGTATTCTGATGATATTTGTGTTGTTTTGAGTTTACATCAGTAGGTAAATCGTTGTGATATGTTGAGTCATGGACAGAAATATCTCGTTGAGATCGTTTAACTTTAGCTCCATCATCTTTTCTTACATTTTGAAGACAGCAGCAACAACAACTGCAGCAACGACAACAATAACAACTATTGCTACAGTTAGAAGAAACAGTTTTGAACTTCTCACAGGCAGAAAGTGCAGGGAAGATGTTGTTATTAGATTCACAACAGGACACAGATTTGTTCTGTGTGTCTCTCCAATTCTCTGATGACTTTTTGTTACCAATGACCCGGAAGTAGTCCGAATTATCGAGACTTCC
The DNA here is from genome assembly GCA_039654465.1 of Melibe viridis. Classification (NCBI taxonomy): domain Eukaryota; kingdom Metazoa; phylum Mollusca; class Gastropoda; order Nudibranchia; family Dendronotidae; genus Melibe; species Melibe viridis. The sequence goes on along the minus strand of JBCIKM010491493.1, from coordinate 1,662 downwards.
GGATACGGCATAAACCGGAAGAAGTCGTCGTATATTATCATCATCTCCTTCACACAACTTTTCTTCTCCTTGGGTGATGTTTGGTGGCCACAAGTCTTTGAACCGGATGGAGGAAGCTCTCCCATCTGCCCCTAATCTCCCTCTATGCGTCGTGGTAGCTTGTTTGCGCATCATGCCGAAGAGGCGCTTCCGGTTGAGGTCGATGTTGTGTTCCATGTAGTCCCTGAGGTTTGCGCGTCGTTTCATGACGCGAGCCATGTGCCTGTAGAAGGAGATTAGAAGCCCAGCCAGAACCACCATCAGACAGATGACGCTCAGGTAGGGCACCCAGATGATCTCCTCCAGGTCCGAGGTCCCGGGCTCTGCTGTGGACGTGTGGTTCCAAGACGTGGTGGGGGTGGCAGTGGTGGCGGCGGCGGTGGCGGCGTCGGACTGATTCATGAGGTGGGAGTTGGAGGAGTGGGGAATAGCAACCATCTGCTACCACTCAAACCCTCACTGACAGCAATAATAGTGGGAGACATTTGCACATATTATAAGTATAATTTTTCGGATTGTTGGTTATAAAATGTTGCTTTCTTCAGACCTCGGGTTCTCGGCCCCTCTTTGAATCTCGTGTGTCTTTGGACCCTAAAACCACCAATAAATAAATAAATAAATAAAGATTTCAGATTGGTTATGTTTTGTTTTGGTTTTCTTCCGTTGGAGAAATAAGGATCAAAGCCTGATATCATTTCTTATCTCCTTGATCCCTCTAGCCGATAAAGCAAATTGTTCCTTTAAGCTCTGAATGCCTTGGCATGGCTCGATGTATCAAGAAAACAAAAGTAGTGATAAATTTTAGATTTCCAAGCAATGAATAACTCTATGAGGTCATCTATCCGTAAACGGAAACAGGTTGTAGCTTCACCTAGTCACCCTCATATTATGAGGCCGAAGTAAAGTTTTGATGCATTATCCCAAGATAACCACAGACGCAGAGGCAATGGCAGATCTCGTGTCTTGGTCAGGGCTGAGGAAGACCTGCCAGAACCGTGTTCTTTGCAGGAGTGTTGTTGCTCCCGGTGGAATAAAAGAGGCATAACGTCAAAAGTAAAAAAAAGACGAAATTATAGATTGTTAGTTTAATATTATAACAAACATGTTTTTGTTTTACACTGAGATATAAAGTATACTGAACTGGCTCGGCATGACAATGTTTGGGTTGTTTCCATAGCAACCAGAGGCGAGGAGATTTTTGTGACAAGTCGAAGTTTTATGCTTGGTTTGCTGTCTTTGCCTGGTTCAGCGTCGTCATGCCATAGAACAGCTTCTGATTGCAGCTCGAATGGAGGAGTTGTTAAGGATTCGTTGTTTAAATCGTGGCAAGCAGGAACGCAGCATTTCTTTCAGGTTGTTGTCTGCATCACCCTGTGGAGAAATAAATAACACACATTAAAACCAGAACGAAAAGGCCATCTTTATTCATGAGGCTATAATCTGGAGGCTTCCATACATCCCTGTGGGTGATTTTATTGTTTTGTTTCCCCCCAGAGAAGAGTTGTATGCATTCATTTTTCACATGGCACATTCGACATTCATTTGTCAAATCAGTAATTGCTTCATCTCGGGATGCAAATCAAGGAATTTGGGAAAAAAAGGGGGGGGGGGGCTGTTTTTGAT
>JBCIKM010491387.1:0-10132 GCA_039654465.1 Melibe viridis | reverse complement strand
TATTATTATTATTATTATTATTATTATTATTATTATATTATTATTATTATTATTATTATTATTATTATTATTATTATATTATCATTATTTTTTTATTTTATTATCATTTTCAATTTTTATATTTGTTACTCTCCAAGTAGCTACGTTGGTGAGTATCTATCTACGCTCCTAAACAACGTCTAAAGGTAGGTCATGTGTCAATCGAGTCACTGACTGCTGGCCAAAGAAGCTGGCGAGATATTATGTATGATCTAGTTCATGATGTGGACTACCTGCGTGTGCAAGACAACATCCAACTCTCAATTGAGCCTGATTAGACACGTCTTGAGTTTGAAATTAAAAGTTTATCTACTTTTAACTTGATAAAGCAATTTATTGTCAAACTAGTATTTAAAAGTACTAAAAATTAACTTCAGCCGACCAAAAAGTTTTCACTCCAGACCATGTCATTTCTATGAAGCTCTGTTTAGCAGAGAAAGATCCAGAAATGAGAAACTCAATTAACGTTGAATTCATAGAATACTCATTAGTGGATTATAATAATAAGAGATTAGTTTGTCATCTTACCGTATGTTTAATGTCCCTTTTACACGCATCGAGCGCGTACCAGCGTGACAACAGTGCGGTTAGTTGTAAAGTATTAAAAGTCGCGTTAATGAGGGAAAACATCGCTAAACAACTACGTTATGGTAGTATTACTTTATGTAATACCACACGCTCTTTCATCAGAAGTGATATCTCGTGTGATCGAAATCAGTGACTGATACTAAAATAATTGGTCACTACGTAGAATAGACCGTCTACAAGGTATTATTCTGCACACTGTCTTCTAAAACTGTCCGTGGGCAAGTCAAAGGGGCATGGAGAACATGACAGACTGAATGGACTTGTAATTAACGTTGCTCGACAGTTGTATATTCAAGAGCAGAGCAAATTATAAGGATATGACACTTAGAGGTGCTTCGACGAAGTGCGCCATTATTATAAAAAGAATAGAAGTACATATTTGACCACAAGTAAGGTAAGTTTATTCAATGATAATTGCGTGTTGTCAGCACGGGTGTGGAATGTTAACGCAAAGGATAAATTGATAAAGAAAGTAAATAGATGTAATTATACGAATGCTTTTTGTCAAAGGGCTGGCGATTTGGGGGCCGAAATCTGAGTAGATTAGGAGTGCGTGAAGTGTTTGCGTGGCATGGTGGGTAGGCACACACCAGTCGGTAATTTGAGGTCTGGGGATATTTGTGTAGGTTTTAAAAGGTGATGGGCTCGAAGATTGCCTTACCCATCGATGTTTTCTTGGATAGGTATTGAGTGTTGAGGACAATGACTTTTAACTGGGCGTCTTTTTACTACAAACTTTACATTAAGGGAAAGGTAAAGGTCGATCTTTAGGGTTAATGTCCACATACTTTTCCACTCGATGGTGCTCTAAAATGACAATATCCCCTCCATTTCATGCCCCAGGTAAAAAAGCACCAGGAGGCTTATAATCAAAAAGACATGCAGCCTTTTAGACCTGGTTACAGTTTTGAACAAGAACAGCGTTGTTCATACTACGAGCGGGTACCCATTCATAAATTTACCGAGTGATAAACAATGCGGTGTGATTTTTTCTCCTGGTTACATAATATAAAACCTCGATGCCGCGGTTCGAACTCAGGCTTTTGGGTTGGCATATATGGAATGCTCACACCCAGTACACTGCGCCTACGGGATCATTTCCAGACCACTCAGAACAAGAGATGCACATCCTGTAAAAGTTCAGATAAAGAAAGAACTGGCTAAAGCGTTAGTTATTTTCAAAGATTCTGTATATTTCTCAGTACTATTCGTCGGCATAATTGTAGCCCTACATATTATGATGCTCAGTGTTATCCAAGGACATAATGCTATCATAGTTTTTAGATGTCTCCAATTGAAAGAGACAATTAATATTGACCTACATGGTCCTTCCTTCCATGACAGCAGGTCGTTAAGATTATCTTGATGACGTCAATATTTATCATTAAGTATAAGCCAATGCTCTTCACGAGGAAGTACAAATAATATTATTTTACCACGAATGCGAGTCTTTTTTTTTTTTTAACTAGCCACAATGTTCATTATTTTTTTCTCAAGGGGTTGGTTGACCCTTTCCATTATCATGAAATATCTGCTTAGTATCCAGTTCTGAAATACTTTTTGACGACAAGTGTCAATTGGTTTTTAACTTTGTACCTTCACTCCCAATCAAAAACCTAAGCTCTCAAGGGGACTTGACCTATTAAGAGAATTATATAAATATATAGAATGAGAGATTGTGAAAGGTTAAGTTCTTTTCGAAGAGAAGGAATTATTCTTCTCAGAAAGTCACGCTATGTCTATTGTTCAGGGCATAATTCATCTTGACAGAAAAAAAGCCCAATTAAATGGATGGACATCAATTCTTGTGTTCTTACGTCGAGGGAGGAGTGGGAGACATGGAAAAAAAAATCCAGGACTAAATTCGATCACCTCAAAACATTTTTTTTAACCAAACCTTTTTCCACTTTAATACATCTTGTGTATTGAAAATTTAATTTCTTTAGGATGAGCTTGTACTAGTTGACCAAGTATGCTGTTAGAGATTCCTTTATTCCTCTTCGTATCCTTGAGACTGCAATGCTTGTTAACTTGCACTACAGCCTCTTGGTAAACATTGTGTAACAAAGATGCCCTGTCTGTCTTTTTCTTATAAATTTGAGGCTAAATGGATGGTTGGAAATATGATATGAGTTACTGTTTGTCTGAAAGAAGATTAGTTTTTAAATGAAAAAGAGATCTTTAACAACAATACAGCATTGCCTCTTGGCTTCAGGATTGGGCAATAGGATAAAGACAAATCGGGAGTTTTCACAGCTCCTATTCTTAGTGCCTTGGGTTCTTGATCACAAGGAGGGCACATACCCTTATAGCATAGCTAAGATAGAGAACTTTGAAACAATACGTTATAGATCTACACAAAAAGCTTTTTTCGAATTGGCCGACCAACCAACACCAAATCATTTCTGGTCAGCTTCCAGAGCCAGCCTTTACCTAAATGAGAAGTAACATATAAGAAAAAGTATTAAAACGGATTCGAACTTGTCACGGCATTCATCATCTGGCGATCAAAAAGGATACCAAAACCATAAAAATAAAAAGGAGGGGTTCATGCAGTGGACCTGGGACCGGAACCCGTCATAAATGAGTCTACACAAAGTAATAGCAGAACAGAAAATTTGAAACTTAAAGCCGAAGAGAAAAGGGTAGATAATATAGCAAACGAAAACAAACTTATTATGACATTGTCTTGAGAAAAGACAATGAAGACTCAAACCCAAGACCAATGAGTTGTCGGTCTATTAATAGCTACCGTAGCTGCACCGGGCAGGAGTTGTTTACAATTCCAGCCACTGTCTTTACACGTCATTGTTAGGTAATAAAAGCCAACCCCCGCAGTGTTTGAAGGATTGTCTTGAGAAAAGACAATGAAGACTCAAACCCAAGACCAATGAGTTGTCGGTCTATTAATAGCTACCGTAGCTGCACCGGGCAGGAGTTGTTTACAATTCCAGCCACTGTCTTTACACGTCATTGTTAGGTAATAAAAGCCAACCCCCGCAGTGTTTGAAGGGACATAATCGCGACCTGATCAACTAACTCAGGACCAGGCTGAAGAGCCAGCGCCTTGATGACATAGTAAGCGTAGGGCAACAACTGACGTATGTTTACCTAGACTGCCGGGCGCCCCATTTCCCAGAGCTGGCTGAATCCCAATAAAAACAAAATAATGCTTTCGTTGGGGATACCATCAGGGACAACAAGTCTGACCTATGACCCCTCGTTAACCAATAAAACACCAAAAACCTGCTTTCAAGTAATTGTGTAAGGTAAAAGGTACAACTTACCATTGGTGTGTAGTGTTTTTGTTTGCATTATCACTCCTCATTGCGTTTCCTGTTTTTACAACCTTAATTAATGGGTTTTGAGTACTGTACCATTTCATGTGGGCTGGAAATCACTGTCACACACAAATCATAACAATTGTTGTTGTTTTTTGTTGTTGTTGTTGTTGTTGTTTTTTGTTTGTTTTTTTTTTGTTTTTTGTTTTTTTTCATGAAAACAGGCTGACAGTTGAAACATTTACGCTAGCTATTTACTGAATGCCATTTAAAGTTCATCCTCATTTAAACATGTTCTATCATTATATTATGATCAAACTGTACCAAATTGAACCTGCCGCTAATTGACCCGAGTATTGTTTTACAATATGGAGGAGTACAAGCAACTGAGGTCACTCTGTCCAGCCAATTACAATGTGCTTTCTTGCAAAGAGGTCATTGCAAAATAGCATTCCACTCTGCACTCTTTGCTCCCCTTGCAAATTGGTTTCCTACTTAGTTTTATCACATCTATTCAAATATTTCATTTAAAATTATTATAGATTAACAACAACAACGACAGCGACAAGGTGTTGATTTATCACACTGCCCAATACATGGTATGGACATTGTGAAATGCAGTAGAATATTGCTTTTTATCAATATTTCATCTCCATTTTAATCAGACCTTTGGTAAGTATCGAGTTGGTTGGGTTTTATTTCCCTTTCCATATATCCACGACCCCTAATACTCTATGACTGCTATCTATTTTGCATCCCGAAATGACATCGCTCGTTAGCCTACTTACTTTCTTACTTACTTAGTGCTTGCTGCTTACTTACTTACTTACTTGCTTACTTAATCAATTAATTACATACCTTCCTGCAAACTTGTCTACCTACACGCTACCTTATTTACTTACTTACTAACGAGTTGCTTGCTTACATACTACATACTTACTTACTCGCTCACTTACATACTTACTTACTTGCTCACTTACTTACTTACTTACTTATCTACCTACCTACCTACTTACCTACCTACCTACCTACCTACCAACCTTCCTACCTACATACCTACATACTTACTTACTTACTTTCTTACTTACTTACTTAACTTACTTACTTACTTACTTACTTACTTACTTACTTACTTACTTACTTACTTACTTACTTACTTACTTACTTACTCACTTACTTACTTACTTACTTACTTACCTACTTACTTACTTAATACTTACTCACTTTCTTCATTTCTTTCTTATTTACTAACTCACTCACTCACTCACATAACTACCGCCCTTCATGCCTTCTGTGTGACAAATTCGGGATTTTTTTCTCTCCAGGACAGGCCCCAATTCTTCATTTCATTTATTTTTCAACAAATCATTTCCACGTCACCTTTGCTTTCTCCGCCTCCTTTTCTTTAGGTGTCCAGTGCTGGGCTACTTTTGCCTAGTAATGCATTATATCACTTCACTATGTCCCCTCCATATCCATCTTCTGGTCACTCTCTCTCTCTCTCTTTCTCTCTCTCTCTCTTTCTCTCTCTCTCTCTCTCTCTCTCTCTCTCTCTCTCTCTCTCTCTCTCTCTCTCTCTCACTCTCTTCCTCTCTTTCTCTCTGTCAAAACTAAAACAAAAAATATACTAGCCATCGCTATCCCCCTTTGTCATAGCAATACCATTGTGTTCAATGATAATACATTTTGTTGGAAAGGGGGGGGGGGGGGGGTACACTACCTCACTGACTGATGTACTCCTCGCCGGCATGCTCTCCTCTGACGCAGCCCATTGTCGTGGCCCTGTACTTGCTCCTCTTGAGCTGCAGCCCGCTCCGCCCTTGATCCAACCATGTCGGCTGCCTGGGTTGTCTGACCTCAAAGGGAGAGAGATTTCCTTTGACTCCCCTCACTAACCGGCGTGGGGTTTATGCGGGTTTAAATTGCATCTAACTTTGATGTTGATGCCACGCTGTGTTTATTGTTGATTTGAGGGACAAGAAAAGCCCTTGTAAATAATCGTCATTTATCCGAAACAAATACTTCTGAAAAACAGAAATTAAGCAAAGAATTGATGACGTCAGACTCAAGGACATGCAAGATCTCTGCCTGTAAGATAGTGAATCAATACAATTAATCCCACAAGCCAACAATTCTACAGGCTCCTCATTACCTGTAAGGCAGTTCTTAATGCTGACGCTGGCGAAAGCAACAGCTATTGCTGACGTAATCGTTGTCTACTATGCAATGTTACCATCTGAAAAACAGGATTAATAATATTATAAGTTCTTTCATTTATCGATACTACCTGACCTTTTTCCATTTACTCGTTTTGTCCTGTCCTTGTTGTGGTTTGTTTTTGTGTGAATGATATCCGACAACCGAGTCGAATTGCAAGTGTGCTCACTTTTTATTTTACTATTAATAGTTAGTATTGATACATTCTTGCCCTGTGATAAATCGGCTCACTGGTCTTTCTCAATGAGCAGATCCTATCAATGCAAAAGCAACTATTATTTGGCTTAAGATCGAGTCATATCCCTCGTATTTCTTATTATGCCACACAAGATTAGGCACGGTGGACCGATCCTCTGCCTGTCTTCATTTCTGATGATCCAAGGTTTTCCCCGGCTCCTTAGAGCTGGGTCCCGACACTGCTTAGACGGTATGAAGGGATATGGATAACAAAACAAAACAAATTGATACATATATATTTTTAGGTGATCGAAGGTGTTGTTTTTGTGGGGTGTTTTTTTGTTTTGTTTTTGTTTTTGTTGTTTTTTTGTTTTTGTTTTTGTTTTGTTTGTTTAAAGGTTTTTTTGGGGATGGGGGGGGGGGGGTAAATGGTATTTCCGTCTTTGATCGTGCAATTGAGACGGTCTAGGCACCCCAAAAAAGGGAGTTATTTATTCATGGATGCCAGCAGGAATGGTCCATGGTGTCCATGGTGAACCACGTCCAGTGTGCGCACACTCACCTTCGGCGTGCCAGCAGATCGCCTGGCCAGCAGAGCTACCGGATGAAAGATTTAATGTTCCAAAAAGACAAAAACCAATTCCATTGCCACACTATACTTCCTCTGTATATATCAAATCGTTAGGCCCGCTGTCCTGGCAGTAGTGGCCAAGCGAATCGGTACCGTGGCAAGTCATGGGTTCGATTCCCTCCTCAGACGACCTTCTGTTTTGTTTTTTTGTTTTGTTTTGTTTTTTTCCATACTACGATTTTGACTCTCCTCGGCACTGTGCCTATATACCATTTTCCGTTTATTACCATCTATATTCCAGTGTATCTGTATATTATATACCAGTGATTTCTGACAGTATCGCCTTGCTGCTGAAATGCATCCATATCCTTTCTACTACAATCTACTTGATTGTAAAAGTCCATCTGATCATTTCGAAGTTTTTGTCGGGTTAAGATCAAAGCGCGAAACACTTTTTATTTTTTATTTTTTTATTTGATGTGTTTCTCACTTTCCTTCTTGATGAATGAAACGTTCCCTCGCTCCGAAAACAAAACAGAGTCAAAAGAGTTCAAAACTAACGTCGTTTGAACCTGAGGGTTTTTTGTCGTTCTTTTTTCTGCATCATTCACAATTTGACTTTTTCCTGCAGCCAGTTCAGTCCGACAGCTAATCGATTGAGTTAGTGAGATCACGGCACATAATAGGACGCCTCCCTCCCAGACTCCCGCCATTGTTTATTTAGTCTCATGCTATCTACTGGTCACCATAACACTCAGACTTGCCAGGTGAACTGGGTCATTCACCCCGGTTTTGTTGTCTTTGTGCTGATTCTATTACGCACTGCTCGATGTGTGTGTGTGTGGGGGGGGGGGGGGTGTGATTTTGCTGCAGAGCTAAAAAAAGTGGGAAAAGTTATTTAGCTGAATTTTTGACAGTCTTGAACTTCTATGTAAAAGTGAGATTCCTGCACATGGGCATGGAAACAGGGCTGAGTGCACACAGCATCTAGAATGTGCCAAAAAATGTTGATATTTTCCGAGGTGAATGGGTTTATCCTTGTTGTTGTTGACGGCTTTGTCGTCGTCGTTGTTATTGTTGACGGCCTTGTCGTCGTTGTTGATGTTATTACCAGCTGAGGTCCTCTATGAACGGTTGGCTGTTGTTGTTGTGTGGATTCCATTCACCTCCTTTCTGAAAATGACATGGCAAACCACCGGAAGCTAAGTGTGGACTGGTACTGATAGTCGGATTCGCTTGTTTGTCTCATTGAGTTTTAATAGCTAAAATTAAGCAGCGACTTTAGGCTTTTTATTAAAAAAAACAAACAAACTTGTATTCTTTTATTTTAAGGTCTAGGTGAGGATCATAATAATTTGATGTTTCAGTAAATCGGGTCACGTGACGTGACAATCATTATAATAGATTAGTGTTACTAGGATTGTTGTCGTTATTGTTATTGTTGTTATTTTTGTCGTAACTGAAGGAGTCCCTGGGGATTCCATAACTTGATTTCGACCAGTAAGACTTGATGTCCCATCTTTTTGAAAACCACCTTCCACGCTACTCCATATGACCAAAGTGGAATGATTGTGTATCAGACAGGCGAATTTGGTGCAGGCACAGTTCCGCCTAGATGGTGACAATGACAAAGAAAAGAGATCGATTCTTGAATTTGTTTGGTGTACACATTATGATTTGTCCTAATCTTTTTGGCATGTTTGTTTTGATATTATTATGAAATGTTTATACAGCCTTTTGTTGTCTGTTGTTTCAGCATGGTCGAGAGAACAGACGCTGAGAGCGGGCGCCATGGATCGGGTGTCCAGCAGACGGACTGCCGCTGCTCAAGACCGACGCTCTCCCCCCGGCCCGCAGGAGGAGGAGGAGGAAGCAGCTAGTCGCACCAGAACTGCCAGACCCCCGTCCTCCTCGTCCTCGTCCTCGTCCTCGTCCTCATCTGCCCACCAAGTCCTGCCCACGTCTTCCAGCAGGCGGGAATCTCTTGGCCCGGACACCAGCCCAGCCACTGCGTCTCTCGACCCGCTGACTGCCACTGCTGCTAGCCATCTACTCGCCAGGCAGGCGTCTTCCGCCAGCGGCGGTGCCAGTGGGGTGGCTGGTAGCAGTAGCAGCTCCAGCCCACCGCATGGAGGCAGTGGAGAGATAGAAGTGCGTCGGAGATCTTCTTCCCCAAACGGCCCCACCACCAATCATCAGCAACAACAACAACAACAGCAGCAACACATGCTGTACCAAGAACATCTCGAAAGGGCCCGCAGTCGACGACACGCTTCATATTCGTCTCCGTCGTCATCATCACCGTCGTCGTCGAATTTCCCATCTTCCTCTAGGTCTTCTTCAATGGCACAGAAGCCGCACCATCACCGTCATCGTCATCCCTCCCCATCCCACCCGTCATCCTCCCGGCGTCCAGCTTCACCAGCATCCAGTCGGGTTGACAGTCGCGGCGGCGTTATGGACGCCGTGGACATTCATCACCCTTCTTCAAGAAACAATCACCGACTTTCGCCCAACATGACGGAGCGGTCTGTATCGCCACCCTCCTCTATTGACGTATTCAACCTGAACAGCAGAACCTTAGGCCGATCTCATCATGACATGACCTCTGGGTCCAGCTCATGGGTAACCAGTAGCAGTGGGAGCGGCGATGACGTTAGTGGAGGTGGTGGTGGTGGTGAGAGTGCTCGTGATAATAATGCAGGAAGAGCAGTAGATGATGACGGTTCAAGGCGTGGACCCCCTTCTCCTTACGGTGGGGCTGACAGCAACAGCCACAGCAACCACCCACGCAATGTGCCGTCATCTCCCTTGGAGCTTGACCTCAGGCTCCACGGGGGAGGGGGAGGCAGCGGGCCGGACAGGGGGGATGATGACGACAACGGGGATTTAAGAGGAGGAGGAAGAGGGAGAGGTGGGAGTATCGACAACCCCTTCCTCAGTAGTGGTGTTGGAAATGGCAGTGTTGGTAGTAGTCATCTGTCTAGATTACCTCATACTGTTGCTCCTGATAATAGTGCTAGGGGTGGTCTTGGTGATGGTTGTGAAGGCGGTATGGACATTACGGAACGTCCTGGTGATTCAATCAGACTGTCTGAGGCTGAGCACAGGAGGCGCATGGGGGGTGGCGGGGAACCTCCTCCACCTCCACCTCACAGCACAGGTAAAAGCATTCATGTATACCCCTCCCTCTCTCTCTCTCTCTCTCTCTCTCTCTCTCTCTCTCTCTCTCTCTCTCTCTCTCTCTCTCTCTCTCTCT
>JBCIKM010491386.1:0-19937 GCA_039654465.1 Melibe viridis | reverse complement strand
CTCTCCTTACAAAAATAACCAATGGCCATCACATATAACAGCATTATGGTACAGGAAGACCCAAGATCTTTAAACCCACGTTGTGTACAAAAGTACTCAGTAAGTGACTTGTGACCCCTCAGTCATGTACCAAAAGGCATGAAATAAGGGATGACCACTGTAACCTTAACAGGACAACAAAAACTGGACTCAGGACAGAAAGGATTGGGGGGAAAATTAAGACAAAAGAGGGCTGTATACTCAAACAAAAATGTGAGGCTGGTTGTCAATTTTTATCTTAACCATTAGTTGAATAATAAGTTGCATAGACCTTATAAAGAATGAAAATCTTTGAACCTTTTGGTTTACTTGCAATTCATGCCCACCCTGGATGAAGAAAACTAAAACCTATAGTATAAAGATACACTTGAAGTAGACGATAAATGCAGAGATCCTAGGTGGAGGGTGTCATTAAATGTGTAGCTAAGGCAGTAATTCAAAGAAAGATACAGTATTATCATCATTATCATCATCACACTCCAACATGGCCTTGAGAAGTCATCGCTTCCCAATCCCTTTGGAAAAAGCAATTGCTGTCAGCTGCCAGCCACCCAATGTCTGAGACTGGCTCTCCTGTACAATCCTTTATGTCGTCACACCACTTTTGGGCAGGCCTCCCTCTTCCTCTCCACTCTGGTTTTCAAGATGTCTTTTTTCATACTGCTGCGCAGTCTTCGAATGTGTCCACAATACAGCATTTTCTTTCTTTTTTTTATGGGATTTAGAATTCAGTTATCAGCAATGTGCAAGCTAAATTTATTTGCATAAGTTCTTTTTGTGCCATGAGATTCAGAAGATTCCCCCATTACAAGTTGATTCCAAGGCATTCCTCTTTTTCTCATTACCCTTGTCGATGGTCCAGATTTCACATTCATAAGTGGAATTGGATGGTGAAATGCATTAAAACAAAGAAGGTTATGGTTTTATATCTTTTAGAAATAAATATATTGATAGAGAATTAATCAGAATACTGATGATATCCAAGTCACCAGTACTTACATATCTAGGTTCAGAAGACGCATTATCTGAACAGATGAGCAGAACTGAGATAAAAATATTAGCACATACGCACCATAAATTTGATAACAGCTCCACAGCTTCAAGTAAAATTGTTGAGGAAATATCTTGCTTTGTGACTTTTTGTCCTGAACCAAAGTGTTCTCCATACTGAAATAAAATAGGGGCAAATCTTCTGTTCTGCTTCAATTTTTAAGTACAAAAAGTTCTGGGACAACTTTAAAATTTTGAGATCTGAAAAAACAAATATGGATTCATCCTTCAGGATTATTTTATCACAGTATACCAAACTATTACTATTTGATTTGGGATTTTTAAAATCCTTTTCAAGTTCTCAATGATACACAAAATAAGTTGGAAAACGAACAAAAAAAAAAAATACAGACTCACTTTCTTTATGACGACAGACAATGGCGTAATGACATCATTTTTAACCATGATCTCACAGACCTTTTCTTCACCATACACACTCATGTTTCTGAAGACAAAAGATAACACAAGCCATTAGCAACTTCCAAAGAAAAAGATGAGCTTCACCACATTTAACCACTAGGATCAAAACTTTCTGTCAGTTACAAAGATTTTTTTGGCACAGTATGGTGCTTTAAAAAAGTTGAACTACTCATTGCATTTAATCTCTATTTTTGAGGACACTTTGTATTACATCAATCAAAATTTTAAACTGGAACATCTCTGTTCACCCTGTGGTAAATTGGCTCATTGCTCTTTCTCAATGAGCAGAAACCACCAAAGCAACAGCAACTATTGTTTCGCTTAAGATTGAGTAACACCCCATATGTATTGCTCATTATGAATGCCACACAAGATTAGGCATGATGGACTGATCATCTGCCTGTCTTCATTTCTTGAGATCCAGAGGTTTTCCCAGCTCCATGGCACTGCTAAAGCAGTATGAAGGGATAAGGATAATAAAACAAAACTTCTCTGTGGTTGTATCACAAGTAAATGCCTTGGAGGGGTCAAAGTGAGGCTGATCTAAATTTCCTCAAATGAGGCTGGAATAAAAAGAAAAAAAATTAAATATTTGGGAAAGTCAAATCATTATCCACCTATTGTTACACAAACTAACCTCTTGCAATGCTTGCCTTCTCTCACACTCCCCAGCTTAAATCTAACTCTTGTTATTTTTTCCCCCCAGCAAAAAGTTTTCATAGAATGAAGCAAAAGTTACCTCATAGCTCCAAGAGCGCCCTTTTGGACATCAATGCAAGAATCTAAAAACAGTGGCGCTGTAATCTTGATAGCATCTTTCTTCAATAACAGTTCAACAGCTTTTGGCTGAGACACTATCTGGGCCATGTGATGACAACCATGGGATCTCTCCTCCTTGGAAGCATCCTGGATCTAAAAAACAGAGATTGATGACCTCAAATTTTAAACATGGCCCTTCAAAATAAAATAAAAATATTGAAATAAAGCATGCTCTGGTGGTCTTGTCACATATACCAGGAGACCCCCACCTGTTCAAAATGTCACTTTTGAAACTTGATAACCCACAAGTTTGATATCTCCATCTAAGTCTAATGCCATGGGCCATGGGTACCACTCTCTCAAAATCTGAGCCTTCCTAATATCGGTCCTCCTTTAGAATCTGGGTCCCAAGCTGAGGTTGCCGCCATTTTGTTTATTTTCGAAGAAATGGGAATTGAGCTGATTACCACATTGGCCTTTTTGGATTTTTTTCTTTCTTCTTTTTGTTTTTGTGATACACGTTCGATTGACAGGTGTCACCTGTAGAGACTTGGTGTCTTTTTGGTGTTGGTTTTTTTTTAAATATATTTCATTTTTGTTTTAGTTCTTTTTTTTATATTTTGGGTATGCTTCGCAATATGATGGACAGATGTAAGTCTTTGACACTAGGAATCACACGGGTAGGGTAAGTTGCGCATCGTACCCTGTGGCATGAAAAACAACGAAGAAAGCTTGATAATACCCATTTGAAAAGTTTACCTCTTTTTTTTCAAGCATCTTCATTTGTTTTTTAATTATTTTTTAGTTTTTTTTAATTTTTTGTTTTGTTTTCAAGCATTCTCATTCATTAAAGTGATGTTTTTTTTATTATTTTTGTTTTTGCTGTTTTTAGTTGTCATTATTATTATTTTTTATATTAATATTTTTATTATTATTATTATTATTACTATTATTATTTTTGCTATTATTTATTTTCATGATTAATATTAATTTGGTAGTTTTCATTATAAAAACACTTGGCAATGTATTTCAGTAACTTGCCATGTAAACAGAAGGGACCAAGATTCTAAAGGAGTACCCTAATATCTTTCTTACTGCTTATCTTACCACTGTTGCTGCTTGAACCAGACCTAGGTTACCACAATCAAAATCAGGTATGAGCAGCTGCTAGCAGTCGGCCAAGCCCATAAAAATGATTCTGAATATTTTATTTTAAAAGCCTTTACAAAAGCTATAACTCATGCTTATCATAAGCATAGGTTTATCTTTTCAATTTTATTGATTACCTACCTGGTCAAGCAAGTTTGTGATAACAACAGGGGCACATTCTGAATCCCCATCCAATTTCCAGTCAATTTCGCCACTCACTGTTGTTGGATTAACTCTTCGAGCACTGAGACGTTTAGATGGTTTGTTTTTACCCATGGTTTGAGAGTGCCTTGAATATCTCTTGGTGGATTGTAGAATCAAATGAAACTAAGAAGTTCCTAAATCATTTTGCTTCAAAACTTCCCAAGCAAGTTAGTTTTCATTCACAGAGAGAGAGAGAGAGAGAGAGAGAGAGCACGAAGCAGAGCGAGGGGAATGACCATGCTGTGAAACTTAAGCCAGATAATTTCACTTTCTTCTATCCGTCTTCCAACAAAAAACAAATAATAGTAAAAATTCTTCTCTTTCCAATATTATCGCTAATAATGCATGAAAAAGTCGGTAACAATTTTTTAAAGATGTTTTTTATCATTTTATTTCAGTTCAATTTTTTTTTTACTATAATAGTCATTCAAAATATACTTCAAGCTTCGTCACTTGAAAATGGTCCGAACTGGTGTACATCAACTGAAGTCTCTTTTCTTATCTCTAAAAGAGAAAATCTGTGTGTTATGTTTTGCTTCCGGTTGGTTGCGTCGTCTGCTACTTCATTGGATCACTTGTAAAGCATATTAACATCAATGACGAGTCTTTTAGATACATTCTAATTCCTATGTGTCCCATTTTGCCTTTTTCAAAACACATGACTCTATTAATATTTAATGGTCAATGGAGCCTGTGATTTTCAAGTCAACAACCCCACCGAATTTCACAGAGTTGTGCGCTCTGAGTGTGTTTGTGAGACCTCCCTCTCGCAGTAATCTGACTTCACAAGCTTGTGTACTGAAATGCAGGTAAATTTGACAATAAAAATTCAGACTGCAGTTTATGTTTATCACCCTATATTGTACCCGTTTTTCTGGGAATTATTTCATTGCCTTGAATTGTGGTGTTTTGTTTTGTTGTTATAGTATAGAAAGGTATGAACTTCAGAGTGGGTTACCTCCAAACCAGGTTTGGTGGAGACAGAACAGAGCGGAACTAGACTGACGTGTTTGTCATTTTCGTATTTTTTTTTTTTTTTTTTTTGTTTGTGTTTTTTTTTTTTTTTGGGGGTGTAGGGGAATTGTTTGATTGTGTGTGGGGAGCATTTTTTTTTTTTTTTTTTTTTTGTCTTTTGGGTTGATTGGGTTTTTTGGCAGTTGGTTGGGGGGGGGGGGCTATGTACTTGCCTATCTATTTAGCTCATACAGAGATCTTCTGGTAAATATATTCTTTTAGAATATATGCATACAAATTTTTCATTTTTTGTGTCATTAGGTAAGACTACTGTTACACAGAGGCAGTGTAAGCAATTTTTGTTGTTGTTGCTAAGGCAAAGATGAAATAGGGAAAACCTTTAGTTACGAGAAAATGGCAATAAACGTGCATGCTATCTATGCAAAAATACTTTTTAGGAAAACTTATAAAAAAAATTTCCTAAATTTTATAGGTATTGATGTTATGCCCGAGACACAACACATAATAACATTTCTCACCACAAAAAAAAAGGAAAAAAAGAAGGATACCCCAGAAAGCTGGAAAGAATTGTCACCTCAACATTGATGTAGTAGTGGAATAAAAGGAACAGTCTTTGAATGATGTGAGAATTATTAAAAATGGATTGTTACGCTTTTGCATTGATGCTTTTGTTTTCACCTTTCAGAGAATTTATATTTTCTGAGGCCAGCATTATTGCAAGCCCATCATTTGATTTGGATTCCTGCTTCAACATTATTATGCAGGTAAAAAAGTATCTCAATCTGCTTCTCTTTGTCTATAAATCTGATCTTTGAACATCGCTATATAAAACTCTACACATCATGTTGTAGTGTATATCTAATTTTAAGAAGTTAAGAATATCAACCCTTTGTAAAAGAAAAATCACTTACCCCATGAACTCTTGAATGCATTGTGTCTGTGTTATGGAAGGAGTTTACTGACAATCAACAAACTTCCGAAAATGAGCAATTTGAAACAAACCTTGAAAGAGGAATAAATAAACTACAAGTTCGGAAAAGGAATATTTTACGGAGACATTTTATGACCTTGACCTTCAATTTTCTCTGACTTAAACTTTTGTCTGGTTAGTTACAGCTTTGAAAATTGCATGAAATCAAAGTGCATGATTTATGCAGAATTGGCTGTCAACAGTTTGTGGGTTAATATCCCAATAAGTCCTTTTATGATCCAATCTTTGAATGTGACTGACATCATATCACATCTGTGCATTTCTTAAATAAAACTTATTGACTTACTGAATTTTGTTTGTTAAATTTTATTATGTAGGGATCTCTTTCCATCCATATGATAAAAAATGTGATGACATTTATGATAGAACAAGAATGCAAATACAACAATATCCATCAATGATGTCCTTGGACCCATCAAAGATCTTGAGGTTTTCAATCTCAACCACCTTGCCAGGTGAAACACAGGTTGTAGTCATAATACTGACAATGGCAGATCCAGACTGCAAAATATGTATGCAACCTTTTTTATGATTTCCTTCCCAGAAATCATTTTTCAAGACAGGACGTTTACAAGCACGATTGCAGAAAATGAGTTTGGAGGTGATTTTAACTGATCATTGCTAGGTTCTTGTGATTTTAGAAAAGTAAGGTACTGATTTTCACAAATTGATTTGTTGGTTTTTTTTTTCATTTTATTCTCTAGAAAAGATTAATGTATTGAACACATGTTCTCTTCTTATGATGTCTTTTACAGCAGTTTTGTGTAGGTACAAAGTTTTATTTTTTGTTTTTAACTAAGAGAGTGCCAGTGCCAGTAAGCATTTTTGAAATGGATGCTTGGGCCATAGAAATATTGTTGTTACCTACTATTAACTTCATTAACATCAATTAAATAGACAAAGAGTTGAGACCTCTTTTCAGATTTGTATTACTAAGAGTTATGGCAGCCTGCTAGAGTTATTAAGACCAAAATTCAAAGCTCAAGAAAGTGACCACTTTAAATTACCATTGACTCAAAATATCAAAAGTATATTTTTGACCCTACAATATCTTTTTTCTGGTCAGAATGGTTCTGCTCATAACTAGCTGGTTTTATTTGTAGGAAAGAGCTCACTTCTCTTATTCATTTACAAGTTCAGCAAACCTTTTCAAGTTCAGCAAAATATCTACCAGTCATGTTTGCGTTACACTGTGATGGCAAGAATGGCTCCTTCATGGAACAAAGCTGGAGAGTGGTTCATTCAAGGTAAGGAAAAGAATCCATGCAATGGGAATTATTACTCAACTCGCCACATTTTTCTTGCTTTTTTACTCCCCAAATTGCAGGTTACAATGGTGTGAGACTACAATACCCTCACATATTCACAAGCCATACATTTGATCTGATTTTTATTTTTAACTCCTACAAAGGAAAGCTCAAAAGTTTATGCTGTGAGAATGCCTTTTACTTGGGTAAAATAAAAGTGACATATTCTTTTAAACATGAGTCATGATTTTAAAACCTTTAACAAATTTTCCCTAAGATTTGTTTCACTTTCACAACTTTTTTTTCTTTGGTTAAAAATCAAACTTTTTTTTTTCAGTTTTGTGTAGCTTACAATCGTTCTTCTGTTTCTACCTTTTCAGGCCGTGAATTTGTTGCTCATCATGGATATTCCAATGCAATAAGTGAGAACAGCTGAAATACAGATAAGCGAATTTTAAAAAAACAACTCTTAGACCAAAAACAATTAATACAACTGTCTGTTTTCTAGTTTTTACTCTCTGTTATAAGACTGATGGTAAACAATAAATGTAAAAAATCAAGCTTCTATTAGACTGAAATACTAAAATTATATACCTCTGTTTACCACTGCCAGTCGCTTTCTCTAAATACAACTGTCTGTTTTCTAGTTTTTACGCTCAAACTGATGACAAACAACAAATGTAAAAAACTGAGGTTCTATTAGATTGAAATACTAAAATGATTTACCTCTACTAACCACTGCCATTCACATTCTCTAAAAGCTCTCTTTTTCCTTTCCTTTCATATTCATACAGTTTGTTACAGCTGGTGTGAGCCCACATAGCACTAAACCAATTTTTCACCACTCCCACTCCTCTTCAGTACTGTAATAAACTTATCATAAACTTTAAACATGGGAGCCCTACACTCACTCTTTCAGACTATTTCCCACAATGTTTTAACTGAAATATGATTACTCTGTGATGAAACAAGCAATCTCTTGAAGTTGATTTAAATGTGTTCCACTGTATTTCTACTTGCTTGAACTTTCAATTTTCTTTTGCCGATTAATCAGCTACTAAAACTTAAATTTTAACCTCTGACTCATGTATTTTGGCTGTAGTTTGTCAAGAAAGCTTCTCACTTAAAACTTGTTTTTTCTTTAAAACAAAATGAACACAAATTTTAATTTTCTTTGGGAAATTTAAAATGTGATACATGACGAGTGAATTTGACCGCCCTTACGTATTTATGTCCGCATTTATGTCTCCAGGAAACAAATACTGTCAGTCTTGTTACTTATTTTCCAACTACATTTTCAGAAATGAAATTGTGTGTCAATAAAGAAGAGATCTATGCTTCAATTTGTGGCACTGTCGTATATTGCTCCCCACTTCAGGTAACTGTGACAGAAAACATCTATTACTTAAATTTAATCCCCTTATTATCTCTTTAAAGCACGCTCTATGCTTGGGAAAAAAATTTGTTTGTTTACAAGCGACAAGATCATCAGATTTCCTAATTTGTTGTTAATGTCACTCATGAAGACATATTTTATTAAAAGAAAGAAAACACAGGGCTCTTGTTTTGGATCCAATGATGTTTTTAAGCTGTGCATTAAAATATAGAGTGCCAAAAAAAGGGCCCAAAACCAGGGCACTAAAAATCTATGTTATAACAACGTAGTTTAACAAAACTCAGTGTGAGCAATAATGAATGCTTAATTTTACATTTGCAAAGTGTCAATGTACTGAGGTTATATGCAAGTTAGATATGACCATTTTATTAAAACTACCCCAAAAATGCCAATATCAAAGACTTCACAGCATGACTCTGAGGAGGGAATTTCATGCAAAGCCATGCTATTGATTTTATAACCATGAAACTTTGTGGACAAATTTGTTTTGTTTTGTTATCCATATCCCTTCATACCGCCTTAGCAGTGTCAGAATCCAGCTCCAAGGAGCTAGGAAAACTTCTGGATTACAAGGAATGAAGACAGGCAGATGATCAATCCACCATGTCTTATATAACTTTGAATCATCGAGGTCTGTATTACAACATAAAGGATTCTGAAGTCTATGATATGGGCATTTTTGGGTTGTCTTTAAAACGTCCATATCTCACTTGTCTATAACCACGGTACATTGAAACTTTGCATATGTAAAGTTAAGATGTCAATCATTGCTTATGCAGAGGTTTTTTTTTAACTCTATTAATTTTAATACCGCTTTTGAGCGCTCTTGTTTTGGGCCTTTTCTTCACACATCCGATATAATGAATGAGTAATAGAGGCAATAAAGAATATAGATGAAAACCCTTTTTCAAATCAATCCAAACAATTACTGTCACATGATTAAGGCTGAAGGTACATGTGCCATTGTGTAGCAGTCGGTGGTATAGCATGAATGGTTCTACAAAGTGCTCTTCATGGAAGTGGGAGTGTAGGTGGGTATTTAACCTGATGAAAGGCCTGTTCTACCCTTAGAAAACATTTTAAGCTTATTTTTGGTCAAAATAATTGATCCAATACAGATAACATTCGTAATCAATTGCATTAGAATATTATGGATTTCAATACAGTTGCTGTGGGAATGGAGACACCTCAAAGAAACTTTAAATTTATATTTGAAAATGCCTACACTGTTTTGATACCTTCACCCTTGTCATCATTTTGTAATAACTTGACTGAAATATCCAAGAAGGGTTTTCTAAAATTTGTGATACACTGTTCCTGAAGGAAAAGTTATGTTTTTCTCAATATATGAACAAGATAGAGGACCTGAATTTGAGCCGCCAGGAAATATTGGATATTTTGAAGTCAACAGAAATAGATGGACAGCGAGTGGAATTGCACGATTCTTGGTGTCACGTCCTTCCAAGGTAGGAGAGTTGATCAAAACACCGCAGTATTTGATTTTATCACTTATCTGAACAACTTTATGAAATTTTTAAACAAAATAAATAGAGTATTTGTTTTCAAATATTTAGTCATTTTTCATGGGATATATTTATTTAGTAGCGGATTAGTGGTTTCAAAAATAAAACCAATCAGTGGAAGTATTGTCTATAATAATCCGATGTTGCTGAAAGTTGAAAAAAAATGTATTTCTGAGTTCATACAAATCAACCACTGTTGCAAAAATTTATTTCTTTTTATGTTAACTCATGCAAGTCATGTTGCTATTCAATATAGGGAAACCCTATGATATTTTTTCAGCATTGTTGCTTCCTGTGATGGTTTTTTGTGAGATCATTATGGTTGTATTTTCAAAGTTTTTCAATAACATTCAAAAACTGCTATGTTTTGAAACATGAAATGATATTATGCCAGTATGCAATAGAGCACACTTATAAAAATTACCTTTAAAACTAATATTTAGAAAGGAGAGGTTTTGAACCCTTATTTATCTTGTGTGTATGGTGCTGATTAAAAGTCCAACTAGTGAAAAGAAATACTGAATAAAAAACACGTTTTGGAGTGTCCCAAACTGTTCTTAACGGCATGTATCTTTTTGTATCAGTGCTCGCCTGTTTGTTTTTTTGTTGTTGGCATCTTACAGTATGAAAAAAGGAAGAGTCCAATCAGTATCTCTGCTCATTCCAGGAGAAAGTCCTTTCAAAGGTTATGCAGATTTAAAGAGATATTGGAAAAATACAGTGAGTCAAATGTCTCCAATTTTCATGATTTTGAGTGTCAATTACACTATGGTTTTGTCAGAAAATAAATGCTGTTTTAGTGTGTTGGAAGCTAATGAAACTTTCTGAAGGATAAGCTTTATGATAAGAGCAAAAACTCATTCTTTAGAAGATGAATTCCAAATTTTTTTATTTTTTTTTTATCCCTGGAAAGTTTTGGAGACAAAATCAGGTTGAAGTTCATCAAGGAAAATCAAACAAAAATTTTAAATTTGTGAAGACTGCATCTGATGTTTATTGATGTGACTCACTTTTTAACAATACTCACTTTCAATGTAATCTATCTATAAATCTAATGCCTTTATTGTTGATATTAAGGAATATTATAATATCAAGGAAGAACTTCTGGAGTCAATTTTTTTTTTTTTTTCAATTATGTGTTTTGTTTGCTTTGAATGCATTTATTCCTTTGAAAGCTGTGATTAACTCTTTGCGGATCAATCCAATTGTTTACAGTATGGATATCGCCTTCCACAAACAGATGAAGACATGTTTTACTGTCAAGTTTCATTTTCCCCTTCGGGAAATGGGAAACAGTTTACATATCCTTGTTTATGAATAATTTTTGAATACATGCATTATGTATTTTGTGTAATGTACTAAATATGCAAATCATTTTTATAGGTTGACTCCATGATGTTTGAGATTTTTGTTAGATTTATTCTCAAAAGAGATGCTTTGGTAATACACTAAGTTATTGTAAGGGTCAGTAAAAATGTAATACATATGTAACAATTACCACTGCTATCAATCACCATTCTCTAAATGTTCAGGCTGTATTTAGATTATTTCTTTAATTTAGTCTGTGAATAATGAAATTTAGTATGGTATCCCACAAAGTGTATGGTTATTTATGTTATCATTAAAACTTGATGAGAATAATGATGACGCTTTCTATGAAAAAGAAACTTTCTTTTGAATTCAATCATCACAGAAATGTTATTTGTAGAGAATGGAACCTTAACTTTCTATTTAGTATATATGTGGCTGTAAAAATGGATAGAATCTTACTGTGAAGATCTATTTCACAATGGAATCTTTATTTCACAATGTTACCATAGGGAAGGGGACCCTATGAGAATTACTGTGGTTCTTTTTCCTGGATACTGACCAGCAGATAAAAGTAATTGTTTTGCCAGGGGAACTAAGGATGATAAATAATATACTTTTAATAATAATTTGTCATGTATTCTTAAAAAAGTCCAGACACAGTGGAAGCGGATGCAATGCCAATGCATTTTTTTGATGCAGATAGATTTTATTTGCCAACAGAATGTAAAAGCTTCTAGAGTTGAGTAGTTGAGGATGCGATGCAACAGTTCACAATTGGCTTATAAACAAAACCTTTTGCCATCATGGAGGTAATGTCATAAAAATATTAAATTGTTAATGGTATAGTCAAGCAAAATCATTGTGACTCAAACCTGGCCATCTTCTACTCCTGTAAAAATATGACCATGGATGAAACTAAAACCTACTTTAATTTAGGTATTTGATGTGTGAGAATCCTTAACTGTCCTGTAAGTATCCTGATGTTTGCCTGCGGAATCGTCTAGTCCAGCCTGTGAATAGAGTAGACCCTAAGCCCATCCTGACTGACTTCCTGCAAGATATGCATTCCAGAGTTGGCTTTGTCTGTGGCCAAGCTCTACAGTTTACACCCAAAATGCACTTTCCTGTGGTGTCATTCCATGATGCAGATGAGGTTAACATGCACATCACTTTCCATCAAAAATATGTATATTTTTTAATGTGAAATATTATTTGTGTATCTATCATCAAAAGCATGTATGTTTGTTTTGCAACTGTTACAAGACTTCTCACAAGTCGTTGAAGTTTTGCAAGAAGATATCCGTTTTCTGGAAATGGTTTTGAAGAAAGATATTATCCAAATTTTTAGTAGGTACAGTAAGCTATTATTTCTGAATAGTCAACGTAAGAAATAATTTTAATTAGAATTAACGACAATTTTCACACTAACATTACTAGAGTTTTTTCATCAGAGAGGAAATCTCTTCCATAGATTATAGCAAAAAATTATTGTCAGGTTGTCATAGTAGGTTTCTTGAGAATAATGAAGGGAAATAAAACCCATCTGTCTTCTCATCATGTTCTGTCTGTTAGCCTATCTGTCTGTCTGTCAATCCGTCTTCCTGTCAATCTATCTGTTTATCTATTTGTGTTTCTATCTCTCCCCTTTTCAAATATACAAGAAGTTAAACTGAATGCATAGATTCAATTATTTAAAATTATTTATCCTTATTGAAAGGAAAGTATCAAAATGAACCTGGGGAAATATAATTTTCATAAATCTTATTGGAAGAAAAAATTGTTGATTCATTTCAAATGTAGACTAATTTTCTTTCATTCAAAATAGAGATAATTTATGATTAGCTGAAAGAACAATGAAAGTGAATGGATTTAAATTTTACTCTTTGAATAGGTAGAGGAGATTGCTTGTTTGGGATGTCTGAGATTTTTATAGAAAATTATTTTTAAAAAGTAGAAAAAATAACATTGATAAAACAATACAAAATTTCAAACCTACTTTTGTTATCTTCTTGTTTTGACAGAAAGAGGCTCACATAAATTTGAATTTGGCAAACAAGAGAAGATCTGACTGTAGGCCTGTTCCCTTAAGATCCTCTCAAAACATTTTACTTATGAATAAAAGATACGAAAATAATCACCCACCTGTGGGTAGTTGCAGGCCTGTTGAGCTCATCAAGGAAAGCAACCCATTTCAGGAGAATGAAGAAAAGGGAGGAGACAAAAGTTTGCTTTATTCCTCAAACAGTAGTGTCATCAACAACTCCAACACTCAGTTTGACCAAGATAAAAATGAATTCTCATTATCTAAATGTCATTCCAATTTGCAAGAGAATCACAGCTCTAATTCCGCTGCTGTTGTCACAAATTTTCCCCTTGTAAACAGTCAGAATCCAAAGAACAACAAGTGTGATGAATTAAAGTCACCACAGCCCAGTAATAGTTCCTCTTCTTCAAAATTGAAGCTCTCTGACACTGTGCAGAGCAATTCAGGGGAGAAAACTTTGAGTGACAAGTGTAAGAATAAGAATATTCCAGATGGTAAATCTTGCTCTCAGCCGCCGGCATCTGGTCATAGATTTGTACCAATATTCAGGGCAAAACAGAATATTGTTAGAAACTATCAGAAAACCATTGACAAGAACCTTGATACATGTACTACAAGTATCCCAAAGATTACACCTATTTTTAAGGCAAGACAACGTTCTACATCAACAACCAAACCCAATCAGTCTACACATTCAACTATTCTAAAAGACACTACAAATCCAACGTCTAAGCATCAGCAAGTACACAAACCCAAACTGGTGCCAGTCAGCAAAGGGAATTCAAACCTGGCATCAAAGATGAGCTCCATAGATCCCTCAAATGCTTCCATTTATAATTTACCTTTGTTGAGTCCTCAAGCTCCTCGCTCCATCCCTGCTTTTCCAACTCTCAGCAAACCAAGCATCTCTACATCACATTTGCCTTCAAATTCTTCCCAGACATCAAAGATAAATAAGTTATTTTCTGTAAGTGAGGAAGACTCCAAAATCAACTTATCATTGCCAGGCTCTCCCCAGAGGAAATCATTCCCAACGTTTAAAAGCCAGAGCTCGAAATATCCATCTCTTCATTCGCCTCAATCCTTTAACTTTATGTCAAAATCAAATTCAATTTCAAGCCAAGTAGCTGTCCCCAGCCGTAATTCAGCTCCAGTTAATCTCACTCCTACATCACAAAATAAAACACCACTGCAAGGGAAAAGAATGTTACAAGTGAGTTTTATATTTTTAAAAAAAAACCTTCTCAAACTGCTCATTTGGTGTTTCTCTCACTTAACTTTGTGCGCATTAAAGAATCCTTTCAGTTTTACAGTACAGCTAGTTTAGGCTCTTAACAAAGAAGTATTCTTAGTTAAAAATGCATGGTTAGAAGGATCTGTAACAAGCTGATATACACTCCCTTCTTAAATTTTAATGAGCACAGGTAGAGAGAGGGTTAGGGAAAGATGTAAGCTGGTAAGATTAGGGGAGGGATTTGTGGGTAGTTTTTGGATTTTTTTAAAGGGAAATTGTTGGAGCGTTAGGAAAACTTAGTGAAAGAAACAGGAGGGAGGGTGGGATAGAAGTTGTGAGTGCGTGAACAATGAATGAAAGAAAAGAATGAGAATTCTCTTCAATACATTTATCTATCAAGTTTTTTACTAACCTGCATATCATTAACTATGAGTGCCCCATTATATAACATTAATGAGCTTGAGCAAGGAAAAATATACTTGAACGAAGACTTAGATTTGCTGTCTTTTGACAGAAAAAAGGGCCCAGCATATCAATATTAATGTTACAACATCAGATGTTAAACCATTGAATGATAAATTGATTTTTTGATAGATGGGCATGATCAAAATAATTATAATGCATCCTCCCAGGACCTGATTTATTTATTCACATTTCTTTTATTGAAATCTTACAGTTGTTGATGTTGATGACGATTGTGATGAGATGATGATGATGATGATGATGAGAATGATGATGGTGATGATGATGATGATGGTGGTGGCAGTGGTTGTAGTAGTGATGGTGGTGGTGATGATAATGATGATGATGAGGAGGAGGAGGAGGAGGAGGGAGGAGGTCCAATTAACTCTGTGTCGAATTTATGTCTTTGAATCCAATTTTAAATTTCTTTTAGCACCCAGATCCTGACACCCCTAAAAAAGCTAGGAGTAAGCCACAGTTGCAGAATTTAGATATTGAGGCACTGGCAAGAAGTAATCAGGTAAGATAAGATAAGTCTGTTGCAGATGACAAACATTTTTTTTTTAATCTTACGCTACAGTCCAGCAGATTATTTAAGTTAAATTGTAATAAAATTATCCATGCAAAGTGCCCAACTTTTCACAAATAGTCGTAAAAGTTTGAAGTATTTAAAAAAAAAAAAAAACACCAACAAATAATTAAACAGAAATGAGCAAAGCTGATAGTTTTCAAAACTTATTCAAATTATGCCTCTGAGGGCGTTAAACGACAAAGATGTGTTGTGAATTAGATTGAGAATTAGTTATTCAAGTAATTTGGTAGGCAGTTGTGAATTTTCATTCAAAGGCAACTTTTCAATTAAAAGGATTTATTACTATTTCTCTTCCACTTCTTAAGCTGGACAAAGCTAATACCATGACCCTAATGACATGGCTGAAGGAAAAAGGGATAAACTGCAAGTCCAGAGATAAGAAGAGTGTTCTCATAGAAAAGATCATGACACATCTAAATCTGTCTGCACCTGAACCATAGAGGAATTTCTTCCATCATCTGTCAGTGCAGGTATCACCATTTAATTGCACAGTGCATGAGTGGTAGAAAAATTGTGCAATTGGCAAAGATGCTGTTTGCTTAATTTAATTTAGGTAAATAAATATTATATATCTTGCAGCACTGTTTTATGGGCTAATTGTACACAGGTTCACAGCTTACATTAAAGATATATAGAAAGACTTACGATGCATGTCACACACACCAGGTCTAACACATACCACAAAACACACATACATACATGTGTCAGTGTGACATTGATCTGTTAACAAAATCGATTTAAGTTAAATTGTCACAAAACTTGATTATTGACAGCCATCAAACTCATGTGTGAAATGATGCAAGGTTTTGTTGCAAGTTTGAAACAGGTTGAAAAGAAAGGAAAAAAAAAGAATCTGTCACACAAGAAATAATATAAATTTGGTAAATCATGTGATTCACCACAATGTGATTTGGCGTAAATAAAGTTTCCCTTGACCCTTAGCACCCTGTACTGTTGTTGTTACAGTATTGCCCATAGTCCCACACCACTAGTATCTGCTGCTTCTATTGATAATTAGGTTATGATGCAATGCTCTCTAGCAGGAGTGTAGGTGTGTAAAGCATTTATATACAAGCAATGTTTTGAAGGAAAAGGTTCAAGAAATCACCTTTTAAGATCACAAGAAAAGAAAACAGGCAAATGATCAGTCCACCTTGCCAAATGTTGCGTGGCATAATGAGCAACACATATGGGCTATTACTCAATCTTATGCCAATCAATAGCTGCTGTTGCCTCAGTGGTATCTGCTCAATGAGAAAGACCAATGAGCAAATTTACCACAAGGCAGTTTAAGTTATTGTGTTTATTAATTTCAGGATTAGTATGTAGTTCAAAGAAATAGAAAAAAAGTATGCTATGGCTAAGGGTTATTGCTCTTTTGACCCCTTTTTTTTGGGTTGTTGTTTTGGGGGGTTTTTTATGTTCAATGTTGCAAACTTATATTGTGAAATAATGAATTAAAAAATTATTTTTTTTATTTAACTGATCGACTGGCTGTTAATTTTCTTTCTTGAATATTGTCGTCTGTTTCATGATTCACACTCATTGTCCTCTATTATCTGACAACTGTGAAATCATCTGTCTTGGGTGTCTTTATGTGTTTTGAGAGATAATATTTATTTTGATTTGTAGTGTATATCATCTCTATCCAGTGTTTGTTGTTTGAGTTATTCACTCTTTTCTTGTCCAGTAATCTATCATCTTACTTTTGCCCGAACACTTCTGTTACACTGGTGTGCAGTGGGGCCCTAAAGCTCCCAATGAACAAAGCAATTTTAAATTCCTAGACTGAGTTTAGAATGTTGGAATATGCGTGTCTCAATGATTAGGTCTGTTTTGGGGTCTTTTTTTTTTCAAAGTAAACAATAATTACCATAATTTAACTCCTGCCGAGCATACCGACCCTAAAAAGCTGACCCCAACCTTTTGCCAATTGTACTGTTATGAGCGTCAGTTTGAACAAATGGCAAATTCAAGACTTATTGCAAAAATATCAATAGAAAAAGAAAGAATAAAATTAAACAGTCTCCATGCTCATTCATAATATTCAATGCATCCCCAAAACTTTGCAATTTAGTGCATGATTTTTGTCCTTCTCTCTCTCTCTCTCTCCCTTTCTTTCTCTGCTATTGCTGCTGCTGCTGCTGCTGCTCCTCCTCTTGTTACTGCCACTCCTGTTCCTCTCCTACTCCTACTCTTCCTGCTCTTACTTCTCCCTCCACTCCTCCATTATCTGCTATTTCTCCTCCTCTTGTTCTGCCTACTTCTCCTCCTCCCACTCCGCCTGGTGGCCTTCCTTCTCTTCCCCCTGGTGCTGCTCCTCCTCCTTCTCCTCCTCCTCCTGGTGCTGCTCCTCGTCCTTCTCCTCCCCCTGGTGCTTCTGCTGCTGCTGCTGCTTCTCCTCCTCCTCCTGGTGCTGCTCCTCGTCCTTCTCCTCCCCCTGGTGCTGCTGCTGCTGCTCCTCCTCCTCCTGGTCCTTCTCCTGACCCTGGTGCTGCTGCTCCTCCCACTCCCCCTGGTGCTGCTGCTCCTCCCACTCCCCCTGGTGCTGCTGCTCCTCCCATTCCCCCTGGTGCTCCTCCTCCTACTTCCCCTGGTGCTGCTCCTCCTCCTCTTCCCCCTGGTGCTGCTGCTCCTCCTCCTTCCCCTGGTGCTGCTGCTCCTCCTTCTCCCCCTGGTGCTCCTCCTCCTTCGCCTCCTTCTCCTCCCCCTGCTGCTGCTCCTCCTCCTTCCCTGGTGCTGCTGCTCCTCCTCCTTCCCTGGTGCTGCTGCTCCTCCTTCTCCCCCTGGTGCTCCTCCTCCTACTCCTACTCCCCCAGTGCTCCTCCTCATCTTCCTCCCCCAAGTGCTCCTCCTCCTCTTCCTCCTTCTTCCCTGGTGCTCCTCCTCCTTCTCCCCCTGGTGCTCCTCCTCCTTCCCCTAGTGCTCTTCCTCCTCTTCCTCCCCCTCGTGCTTCTCCTCCTCCTTCTACTCCTACCCCAGGTGCTGCTCCCCCTCCTGCTCCCCCTGCTGCTGCTCCTCCTCCTCCTCCCCAGTGGTGGTGGTGAGTGTCAAGATTATGTTACGGCTGAAAATTATGATGATGGTCATGATCATGATCATGATCACGATGATGATGATGACGCCAGTGGTGGTAATGGTGATGATGATGACGCCAGTGGTGGTAATGCTGATGATGATGATGATGATGATGACGCCAGTGGTGGTAATGGTGGTGATGATGATGATGATGATGATGATGATGATGATGATGAAGACACGACAATAACGAAGACGATTATGATGGTAGTGGTTGTTGGTGGTGGTCATGATGATGTTGACGATGATGATGGTGGTGGTGGTGATGGGGATGACGATGATGATGATGATGAGAATGGTGATGGTGGTGATGACGATGATGATGAGGAGGATGGTGGTGGTGGTGGTGGTGGGGATGACGACGATAATGATGATTGTGGTGTTGTTGTTGGTGGTGGTGGATATAGGGATGATGATGAATATGATGGTGGTGCTGGTGCTGTTGCTAACAACGATGGTGATGATGATTTAACTACAGGGGGAAAGGAGGGAGGGTGGCGTGTTGTCACAATTTTCCTATATTTGAATATTTTTCATAGTGAAAAATGTATAGAAAATCAAAGTCAGCAGTTTGTCAACCCATCGCCTGTGCTACAAAATGCACGAATTACATAAGTTAATAAATGAAAATAACATGAGCTAGAAAGTCGATCCAACTCCATTTGTGATAACTCGCCCCTGGCCTGGATAATGCATGTATATTGCAACAAATAAACAATGAATGCATTAATTACCCATTTTAATGTATCTGTCATTCCTATTTGATAACTTTACTCATAAACAGGATTCAAAGGTTCTTTGTTTGCTTTTTACCAAAAGAAACAAGAACAAACAAACAAATATTCGAGATGATCATTTGAAAAGTCTATCATTTTGATGAACAAAAATCTTATTTAATTAATCTTTGATATATTGGAAGTTTTTGTCATGTTCTTGGTGTAAATGTGCAATGCTTAGAATCGGCATTCGGATAAAAATCTCCACTTGGAAGGATTCTTGACGGGTTTCAGTTGGTTCCAGGTATGAATTTTTTTCAGGGTGATGGCGGGGGTCACGGGCAGAGGAAGGAGAGCAAGGGAAGGGAATTCTTAAAATCAACTATTCAATAAGAAAATAACAGTAAATCTATATTATCTCAATGTATTTAGATAATCCATCACTGACCCGGGGTAGGTTGTCACACCATTGGTATTACACGAAGTTTACAGAGTACATACTTTACTTTGCCCACTTCGATATTACACCTGTGACAACTCGCCAAAGGGCTGTGACAACTCGCACCAATTCACCATTACCATTGTTTTAATCTTTGAATATGGAAAAAAATAATACATTGTTATTATTTTTATGTAACCCTCCCCGAAAAAAGAGAAAAGACAACAGCACTATCTCTATAAAACAAGACGACGAGCGTCCTCAACTACTGAAATCCCGGGTTCATTATTTATCACCGCAGGAGGGTA
>JBCIKM010491063.1:0-10137 GCA_039654465.1 Melibe viridis | reverse complement strand
GAAAAGGGGAAACAGAAAGACGATAGCTTCAGTGTAAAAGAAAAGAAACAGAAGTAGAAGAGCCCACCAGGGACTCCTATCAACCACCCGCCCCTTTGTGTACAGCAATACTGCTATGTACCAAAAGGCATGTAATAAGAAATGACCACCGAGTCGCAAACAAAACAACAAAAACAGGACATCACAGAAAAGGGGGAAAAAGTAAGACGATAGGTTCAGTGTAAAAGATAAGAAACAAAAGTAGAAGCGCCCACCAGGGACACCCATCAACTGCAAGCCTGTCATGTTTCGTGCTAAACGGAATCAAAGCACCCGGGGAGATTAAATAAGACAAAAATATAGGTAGGCATCTTGTTTGTTTGTTTGTTTGGTGGTGGTTTTAGGGCATACGACACACAAGGGTCATAGAGGCGCCCAAGAGGAAAGTAAGATTGTAGATTAGTTAAAAGAGCAGATAAATCTTGACCCTACCAGAGACATTTTCACAGAGAAATGATTTACAGGGGGAAAAAATATCCTCTCTCACAGATAAGTGACAGAGAGATGATTTACATGGGGGAAAAAATCATCTCCCACAAACAGAACACACACACGCACACACACACACACACACACACACACACACAGAGACAAAGGTACAACTGGCAGAGCCAAGACTATCTGACAGAACATAAAATAACAGTGTGTGTGTGTTTGTGAAAGAGAGCACTCTAGCGAATAAAGGACTTAAAGTACCTGAAACTGGATACTGTATTTTAAAAAAAGGACACCAAATCATTTCAAATAAGGATCATTAATTTATTTTCTTTATTTTGACAGTCTCTCTAACAAGAGAAAAGATGATTTGAACTCCATCTGTACTCTCAGGTTTTCAACTTCATCATTTTGATTTGGGCAAGGTTTGGACATGTGGACATTGTTGTCATGCAAGACTAGGCAACAACATCTTTTAATTTTAAACCGTAACATATTGCATTAAGCAAAAATGAACCTGCAGTAGACTCAACATTTATAAAACATAAAAAGGAAGACAGCTATTGCACTTAAGAGTAAATGGCATTTGGTTTGTCACAGTCTAGACGGGATCACTTGTCAACTTTTTCTCTAGTCACCTGATCCTGACTACATTACAAGGTGGTTTGTTTGTTTTGTTTTGTTTAAATTATACCCAATATAATAATAGATAGATTCTCCTTTTTATAATAGGAGTAACTAAAAAATCAAGAAAGATAGAAAGAACCTGTTTTCTGCCAAGGCTCGTGTATTGATTGGCATTTGGTTTTATACCAGTTTGACGAGTGCACATAGCAATGGTTAATTTGTATCACGTCACTTTTTGAACATCTTTTAAGCAAGTGGCGCACCATCTAAATAAGCCCGTGATACCTATAAAATAAGATGGCTGATAACACTGAAAAAGTCAAGAGAGAGAGAGAGAGAGGGGGGGGGGGGGAGAGAGAGAGAGAGAGAGAGGGAGGGAGGGAGGGAAGAGCACCGTAAGATACCCCCCAAGGGACAAAGACCATTCAGACCTGAC
Organism: Melibe viridis; assembly: GCA_039654465.1. Classification (NCBI taxonomy): domain Eukaryota; kingdom Metazoa; phylum Mollusca; class Gastropoda; order Nudibranchia; family Dendronotidae; genus Melibe; species Melibe viridis. Next base: position 8,600 of record JBCIKM010491063.1, on the reverse strand, counting down.
ACAAGAACCTGATCAGTCGATCAATGCCAATGGCGTAGAAAAGGAGTAAGAAAACCATCGCATGGCACCCGACATAAGCTTTCTGGATTTTTTTTTAATTTGACATTATACCAAAGATTCTGTTTACTCAGCCCCTCTATTCGTGTGAATTATGGACATTTTTCTGTTCACTTGTGTGTCATGATTCAAAAGCAAGACAGTCCAGCTATAATGTCATAATTTCGTAACTCTCTTTTGCTATGAACGCCTAACAAAATGCCAATAAATTCCAGTTAGATTGCAAAAAGAATTTTTCAGCTACCTAGGTTCATTTTCAGTTATTCTAATTTAAAGTTGGGTTATAATAACACACACAAAAAAATAAATCCAACAAAAAACATCCTGAATAACTACAAGGAAATGTACGATACTATAAAAATAAGAAATCAAAATCTGTTTCAACTCATTTAGATAAGTTGAGCAACTCTACAAATCAGAATACCTCTAGCTAAGAATCTAACACTTCCAGTACTTTACCAAGCCAGTTTTCTTTGCACTAACAAATAATTTCACAATAAAAAAAAAAAAAATCAAATGCTGTAAGCACAGTGCCACGAAGAGACAAAGAGATAAAGTCTTTTAGAAAGAGAAATTAGCAGAAAAGATGGAAGTCTTCAATGCATCTGGGCCTTCCACGGTTCCTATGACCTTGACTTGCCAGTGCCACCCAGTCCATTTACTACTCTGTGGTGCCACCTGCAGGACGGTGAGCTAGACCAATGAGCCATCATCCAGCATGAATCAAGATGGTTACAAGCACAGTAATGAAAGTCCACGTTGCTGATGTGACTTCTGCTCGGAATACCAAGACTGACCCCATCAGACACTCAAACAAACTGATATTGTTTTTTAGTCTGTCATTAGGCCTTACAACTTTCCGTCTTTTCCCACTCTATCTATCTATAGGCTTTGTCTCTTTTCTATACAACAATTACACCATTTACTTTCTTTCTTTGATTAGCATCTATTTCCAGTACCAGCTCCTCTTGATTATTCATAAATCCATTTCCCAATGAGTTGCAACACAGATCACATAAAACACACATTCCAGACTTGAACTTTCAGCAAAAACTAAATTGAATAAGGAGTTTTTTCTATCTCACATGTATTTTTTTTCCGTCATCTGCAATTAATTGTTTCAATTTGACACACAAAAAAAGTTCCAGACAAAATCCAAAGGGATCTACGTTGATAAAGCATACATCCATTAGATCCAACAGACAAAAATAAGACATTATGTATCACTCAGTGTAAAATATTAACCCTGATGTCTGTAAAGAGACAATAAAAAAGAATATACATTATCTTTTCATTACATAAAAAAAAGAAAAAGAAATGAAATAAGGTTCTTTATCCTCAACAGTGGTCATTTTTCAAGAGGAAGAAACTTAAAAATATATTCAACAACTTATAAAACTGTTGAAAAATGAATGGAGTATCACTGATAATCAGAGCACAGAGGATAAAAAGAAACTCCTTGGTTTGTACAGACTCGCGCAGCCATAAATTAAGTAATACAATTTACCATTGAAGCAGTACAACAGACAACTCTATTCATTGCTCGTGCAGAACCCCCCCCCCCCCCCCCTAAAAAAAAGAAGAAAAAAACCCTAAAAAAAACTCAACAACAACAAAAACAGAACCCAAATATACAAAAAATAATGATTCGAAAAGTTACAACAGAATACATCTCTAGAGAGGAACTTGCAACCAAACACGATATTTTCAGGCCATTTTGATTGTTTGTTTTTTTATGGGAGGTTACAGGGCACCAATACATACGTACATACGAGGGTCATGGAGTTTAATTCAAAGAAGCTGCAGATCAACCATGGAGTTTAATTCAAAGAAACTGCAGATCAACCATGGAGTTTAATTCAAAGAAACTGCAAATCAACCATGGAGTTTAATTCAAAGAAACTGCAGATCAACTATGGAGTTTAATTCAAAGAAACTGCAGATCAACCACGGAGTTTAATTCAAAGAAACTGCACATCAACTTAGACCGAGCCGACAATGACTTACATGAGAAAAGAAATACAACACAATCCAACATACCACAATAAAAGGTCCTAACTACTATCACAATATTGAGGAATGAATTCAAAAGCAAGGAAAATGTGAACATCAATAAATATGTAGGAACTCAATTATTCACCACCATGGAAAATTTGATATGAATAGAAATAGAAAATCAATAATCAATATACTTACACTTACTTTCTCACTTGGGAAGTTTAAAAGAAAAGTTAAAAACAAAAAAAAATGAACACAAAAAAAGCAGAGAAAGGATAATAGAAAACTTTCTCCTTCTTCATTGTCTTTTTATCTCTCTATTGACATTAAACAAAAAATGAAAAAAGAAATCAAGCAAAAACAAAACAAGACCACAAAAGAGAACCTCATTCAAAAAATTAACAATGTAAATATAAAATTATCAAAGACATCTTGAATTTGATGCAAGGTAATGATAATTTTGACAGAGAGTGAAGTAAATGTAATTTCTACATTTCAAGGGGCTGCGTACAACAAGATCAGTCTTGTCCAGGCAAAATCACAATTATAGCACGGCATTGACTATGACTAATGGTCTGAGATCTTTCATATCAATCATCATCATTTACTTTCATGATAGAGTGGACTTAATTAAATCAATGATAATTCTGTGTGGGTAATTTTTGTCATCAGTAGGTTCAATTGTGGGCTGCCATGTTCAGAGAATTCAATCATAATGACAAGCTCTGACAAGACTGATCACAAACACAAAAACTTTCATTGCCGCTAATATTCTTGTGAATCAATACATTCTTTTTTATACAGCTTTCAGATTCTTGGCTACACGAACAAAAACTCGTAACTTAAAACTGTTATGATATTCATTTCATTTTTATTTCATCTAGGATCCCTAATCTGATCAAATCTGCCCCACAAATAATATGAAATGTCCCCAAACAAACCCCCCCCCCCCCCCAAAAAAAAGGAACAGCACAAGTTTCTGCAATGGTAGAAGCAAAACATTGCAGATTGCAGAACTAGTCAACACACACACACACACACACACACACACACACACACACACACACACACACACACACACGGACTGCAAAAGCAGATTTGATGTTGATTATGTAACCTGACGATCAATAATGAAGAAGTTTGAAATAGAATTTGAAATCATTAATCAATTCAAAATATACCAAATTTTTACAATTGATGAATTTGATAATACCCATGGGCAAGCGATGTGGCTTAAGTACAAAGATGAATGAAAGTTATAAAATGATCAAAGAGTACAAAACAAATATCAAATTAGATAAATAAGATTGCTAGATTGCTTATATATAGTATCAGAGGTCATTGTGTTTAACTTAAGAGAGTATATTTAAACAAGGAAAATAAATGTTTGAAGGAATCATGGAAGATTGAGAACTTTGAGGAATCCATAGATTCTATGGCAAATAACAACAGAAACCACAACAGATCCAATGAGTGTCACCGTGGTACCGGCAGATTCTGTCAAATCTCTTCATTAAATCTTCAATGATGGGCAATCAACATGTGTAAAAACTTAGAAACACAGTAGCATGCATTCTTCTATCTTTGAAATAAATTGTTAAAATATAACGTGAAATAATTATCAAAACTACCTAAAGGGTTTGACTTTGGAATGTTGTTTGATTATGGAGTGTAGGTAAATGTACAGTTTAACTATAATTAGCCCCAAAAGTTTTGCAAAAAATCAAATGGATGGATTTTATGTAACGCATACCATTGGAAACCCCTTGTCTTTTCCTGTTTCAACTATACTCAACATGTTAGAATCCATCTGTAAATAATTGAGATTATGGCTGTTAACAAACTGGGACAGAAATGAGGACCTGAAAAAAGCGTAAAATCAGAATGTCGATATGATGAAGCAAGAAAACGAAGTTGAGGCTTTAAAACTCTCAGTGATTATAAAAAAAAAAAAAGTCACTTCAAGCAAGCACCCACAAATAGCATTAATGATATGCTATCATGCCGTCATTAGGAAGAAAAAAATAAACGACCAATAGATTAATTCCCCTATGTTTCAAGACCTCCTCAAGTCTCCTAAAAACACGAATCTCAATGACCCTGTTGAAAACCATGGCAAACCAGTAGGTATGTGGCTTTCAGGTATGAAGTCAAGAGAGATTTCAGACGATTTTTGGATGATGTACAGCTCTTGTGTTCGCACTCCATAAAAAGAAAACCATAGTGAACCAAGACTTCACTGGGCTCAAGAAAACAGCAATGGTGTGCATTTCAAAGGATTCAGATGCTCTTTATAGGCAGAAGTCAGTTCAATTTTTGCCATAATGATGGGCAATTGTGAGTATGGTATGGCCAGGGTGACAGATTCAAAGGCATTGGTATTTTGTGAATGCAGCAGACATGAAAACGGAGTTGCAATTGGTTTGGGGTCGTGCTTCCAAGGAATTTCAAACTGAGCTTGTGATCAGTGATGGCACACTTACGGCCCAATGGTTTTACGCTTTTTCCAAATCTTCATAACTAATGATTTTTGTTGAAGAGCTATTATGTCAATTGTTATCAGATGGATTTTAACATGTTTTATATGATATGAACAAGAAGAGACAGGGGTTTACAATGGTATACATCCCATAAAAATCCATCCATTCATGAATTTTTTCTCACTCATTGAATTATTTTTTTTCGATACTTTTGGTGCTAAGCAATGCTCAGTCAATGGAAAGAAGCTCAAAAATATCGTATAACATCAACAAAGAACACTTTACATTATCTCTACACTGAGAAGACAATCTGAGAAGGATTTCCACTCACACGCTCTCCCTTAATACTAGACTCTAACACCAACAGCTAAAACTTGATTGTCATTGATTGTGGACAACTTATGCTATCAGACATTTTCTCAAACACGTAGGTACATGGAACATTTCCTGACAAAAAAAACCCAGACAACCAAGCAAATAAACAAAAGGAAAAAAACAACAAAACAAAACAATTCAGAATGATAGACATTTCTATGACTAGATTATGAGTTAATTGTATGAGTTAAACTGGCCAAAGAAATTGGCCCAAAAGATGTCATCAGAGTGTCATCATGGCCGATCAGGGCCATTCTCATCGCCCACTGTTAATATCGTCATATGGCTTAGAAAAGCTTTGAATCCTTGGATGTTTTGATAACTATCTATTCCCGCATTTCCTTTCCTTCCTTTGAAAACAAAACTAGCTGCGTTGATACTATTTTTTCAGTTAAAAAAAAATCCATCTAAATTCATCCATTATTATCCGCTTATCGGATTTTGGTGAAATTAAATCATTTAAAAAATCATACAAAATGTATTTATCGATCAATTTCAAATAGAAAACCATCACTGAAAAAAGCAATGAATGAGCTTTACAGTCTTTTTCTTGAGTTGAAAGAAGTAAAAAAAATATTGTGGTTTTACTGAGGATCAAACACAAGAAAAAAAAAAAAGAAAAAAAAGGAAAAATGAAAGGTCAAGGTCATTACTCATGTGAAGGACCTTGGAATATAAATTTCATTCAGCTTTCATAATATGCACATTTCCTTGGTTGTCATTTCCATTAAATAAAGGGTTTTTTAGTGGTACCTTTTGGTTGCAAAAACACCATGACATACTGACCACATATTCGGGACACTCTGAGGGTTAAAGGTGTAGATGTAAAATAGAAAAAAACCCAGGAACAGCGAAGAGCAAGAAAAGAACAAATAAAATTACTATAGTAGATCAATGTTTATACTTGTGAGGATTGATTGTCTTATATCTAATTCGACAACAATATGAACTTTAATATGCTTCTTATTACAATAATACTTGTCAATTTGGCAGTGTCATTCAACTAAGTCAGTCTCTTTTACTTGAGCAGATGAGTCCACATACATTTTACATACCGAAAGCAATTCCTCAAGAAAAAAAAAACAACAACAAGACTGTCCCTCCTCAAAGATCAAGCCATGAGCCTGATGGTTCCATTGTCTGCTCCTAAAAGCAGAGCTTTGTTCAGGGGCAAAACACACATGTGGGTCAGTACACCCTTGAAGGTTCCTGTCTTGAGTTTGGAACTGGAAAATGCAGTCTGATGGGTTTGAAGAAAGAGAGGAGAAAAATCAATGGGGATTTTGTTTTTACTTTATCCAACAGAGTTGTCAAAAAATTTAAGAACAGAGTTGTCAAACAATTTAAGAACAGAGTTGTCAAACAATTTAAGATATTTTGCGCCTGGAATGATTAGGACTATAACGTACCCTTATTATATGATAAGGGACTGTACTTTGTCACACATTTGAATCATGAGCTTGATTTTTGGTTCTCAATTGTTGTTTTCTTTGAGAATTTTGTGACTTGTTTCTTTTTGCATTTTTTGGCACAAATTTTCAAAATTTCAGGCATAATTTTGCACAACATTTGACATAATTTGCCACTCATAGAAGCATAAATTTTAAATTATTTTGAGTTTGAAATTGCATTTTCCCCACAGGGAGGTATTTGGGTTAGAATTCGGTAACACAACTGATGGCCAAACAACAGCAATTTTGGACCTTCTGGATTGTTTTTCACACAAGATGTACGGCATATATTAAAAAAAAAAAAGACAATGATTGACTCAAATAAAAACTTTCTTCATTGCCTAGAAAGAGCCTTTTACATCAGCATTTCAATATATCAACCTTGATTTTTGTAAAAATGCCTAACAGTGAAGATGAAAATAAATTTACTCACATTGTCAGTGACAGCTGCGTAGACGGAGACCCTGTTGGCGGTGGTGGCACTGACCAGCTGGTCTTGGTACAGGGACAGGCAGTGCACAGGCTCTGACTGGCTCTTGGTGCCACACGCCTCCTGGCCTGTCTCCACATTCCACAGTTTGATGCTTTGGTCAAAGGCAGAGGACAGAATACGCGACTTGCTGTAGGCTTTCAACTGTAAGGCCAACAACAGAAAGTATAAATAAAGCACTTTCACCAGTAATAACGCAACTGCTGCATTAGATCATCAAGAAGGGAATAAATTTACAACAATTTACACACAAAAAGAGTTAAAATTACAAGTTTTCTTCTTTGGATTCAGGGTTAGTATTTTCCAACATTTTGAAAATGTGGAAATACAATAAACAAGCACAGGGCTCATGAAATATTGAAAATTGAAAAAGCATGTTAGCATAGCCCCACCAACTCAGCCTTCAAGGCACTTCATACAACTAAATTACTTTATAATGAAGCAAGCAGCCTGTTAAGCATCTCAAAACTTTTCAGGTAGAAATGTTGTCTACATCCAGGGGGCTTGTTAGCCTTGCATGGGGTAAATATAGAGGTGTGCCATGCCCAAAGGCACAATACCATTGGTAGTTATTACAGATTGGACAGCAGAGTCAGGAACCATGTTCATTTGTTTTACCCTTCCAAATAAAACATTGCTGACCTTCACACTTCATACCAGTTGTATTCAATACTCTTAAACATGGGGGCAAGCCAAAAAAATCCGAAACCAAGCCTTGACTGCCAAACAAATACGAATTTAACTTTCAAGCATTACAGACCTGCGTACAAACTTAATTTCCCTCACAAAAAAGTGCTACACTGGCAAGGTACACTCTACATTATTGAATTATTCTATCTGCAGCTTTGGTGATTTTGACGGCAGCAGCGCAACCAGAATGCTCATTTTAATGACATGCTAATGGTATGCAGGCAATTTGTGGCAATCTGGCATCCATGCATCAAACCTAAAAAGAAAATCAAAGATGCTCAATTCACAGCGTGTCTCATCAAACTATTCGACAATTCCTTGCCTGAAGAATCTCCGCATCGTGGGCCTTCCAGTGGTGCAGCAGAATGCCACTCCGGACATCCAGGATGAAGATGAACCCTGAGGTGAAGCCAACGGCCACCCAGCTGCTGTCAGGGCTCACCACCACGCAGCGCATCAAACCTGCCAAAACATCACACAGCAATCGGGGGAAAAACCCCAATGAGAGCCCCGTAGAAAAATCAATGGAATGAAAATTGCATTGGTGATTAGTCTGCTCATATGATTATCTATTTTTGTCAATATCCTAGATTATTGAACATGTAGTACTTTTTTTTATGAATACATTTAAGAGTTTATAACCACCGGTTATCTCTCCTGAAAATGAATTAAATTTAATTTTTTTTTAAATAAAAAATTTAAAAAAGAAAGAAAAAAGGGGAGTGGCATTGGAAAATCTGACATTTTTTTTTTTTTTTTTTTACAAATAGTGATAATGTTTAATGAAGATTGTATGAAGAAGTCAAATATTATGACACCAATCAACAGTCATCACATTGTTGTCAAAACACAGAGGAAGGTACCCACCACAGTTTCCAAGGGAGGACTTGAAGCTGTGTGTGTACTTAGAGGTGCGCATGTCCAAAAACCTGATTGGAGAGAAATTATTCATAGCTAGAATTGAGTCTCTGATGTGTGTGTGTGGGGGTTTTTTTTATTTACTTATTTTACTGACTCATGGCGTGAAAGTGTAATTTAGGCTATTACTCAACCTGGCCT
>JBCIKM010490954.1:0-10137 GCA_039654465.1 Melibe viridis | reverse complement strand
ACCTCGGCACTGTGTCTATACTATTTGCTATTCATTTTCATCTATTACCAGTGCCTGCTCCTCTTTTCTTCATTTGTGAAACCTAAGAAAATTTTGGAATGAAATAAAAAATGAGTTAGCCTTAAAAGATATCAGAGTTGTTCAGTAGTTGTCTGTAAAGGAATGGATTGAGATGCCAAAGAGCTTGGGTTCAATTCCTGCCTATGGCATGGTACCAAACACACTTCAGCATTACACTGCTGCTGAAACCTGAGATATCCCAGACTTTTCCTTTATGACAGACCTTAACAAAAAATTTCCCCCATACAACTTGAAAGTGTTTTTTATTTCACTATTTTTTTATATTTAAATTACCTGGGCTCTGGTCGTTGTTTGATGCCAGGGTCTTTTTTGAGTAGGTCAGCCTTGACAGTCATGATGCGCTCCAGGTGTTGCAAAGCCTTGACACACTGCTCTTGCGTGCCTAGCACAGAAGCGAGACATTTCATCAGAAACTTGTGTTATAATATATAGTCTGATTTCACTCTTATTTACTGAAATACTGCTGTTACAAACAGATCAATTCAAGCCTTGCAATGCAATGTTACAACTTTTACTTGTACCTTCATGAAATCACCTGTTAATGTATCTACTAATAATGTATAATCTTTAATATATAATTAATATATCTTCGTAAATAAGGAACTTATGACTTTTTACTTTTGTTTGAACTACAAGACAAATTTTGGCCTCACTATTCCCCAAGTTATGCAAATCCTTGATTGGGGATATTGTAAAAACAGAATTAACTGCATCAGTTACACACTTGTTTTTGGTTTTTTTCATAAAAGCTGGTAATTTAAGAATGTACATCTAAATACTTTTTTCCATGAAATTCAATAAAGTTATGAAAAATTGTTGTTTTGTCTCTATGATTAATTCCAATTGAATCGGTGAAGGCAATAAAAAGTACAAAACGTGACTACGGATAAAAAAAAGGAATTACAAAATAACAATACACGCAAGCTATTGTAATAATGTTACCTACTTTTTAAATTTTAATGAGTGCTTTTTGCTTTACAAGAAATGAGCTTCAAAAAAAAAAATTTGAGAGCTGAGAAAAATGCATTGTCGTTGGGAATTTTGACAACTAGTTCAATGCAAAGAGCTTACCAAGATACTTGGGGTCATGGTGGGCTATGGCCAGACTCTCTACAAAATGGGTCATAATGTCAAAGGTGAACCTATCCACTAGGTCATTATCCTCCCTGCCAGACCAAACAAAAAAAAGAAGACAAATATCATAAGTGTTGATCTGTGCGGTGCATGGGCTTCTGTCACATGATCTTTGCCGGAGGAACTTAAGCAATGTGAAGGTTGGCTGTTTTTGGGGGGTTTTTTCAATGGAAATCATGGCTGTTAAATAATTAAAAAAAAATGTAATGCTAGCAGTAAAAAAACAAATACAAAAATTTATGCAAGCAGTCAAACATTTCAAACCAGACTGATACATATGTATATTGATTAGTTTTGAAGTGATAATATAACTTGAAAATTGAGCACCCCACACAGAGGATCAAAGTTAAAAAAGATATGACAGAGTCATTTGATGCACCATTCCAAAGTATTGTATGAATTGTTAGCTTTTAATATGGGAATTTTAATCAAAAACACAATAAATAATTAAAGCCTTCAGGCTAAGAACAGGTCCACTATTATGAAAATGATCCAAGTTGATCTTTGACTCCAGATAAAAACAATAGTCATATTGAATGGTATACAACTTCAACATTGAATCCTTTGACAATAATCCTTGAGGGCAACTTAAAACCCTTACGCACCGTTCTATTATCAATTTTGATGATACATTCTTAACGATCATAAAAATTCCATTCTATGTACACTATTGAAGTCCTTACAATTACAAGTACAACAAACAACTCATCCCACAAGATTAAAAGGTATGCATGCAGTCCCGTGGAATGGCAAGTATGTAAAAAATTGTACAATTCTGGTCTGATAGAATCATTTGTAATGAATATTTCTCTAGAGAGAAAATTATTTGACATGTTTCCTTTGATCAAAATCATTTGTAATGGATATTTCTCTAAAGTGAAAATTCTTTGATCTGTTTCCTCTATCAAATTTAAGACCACAACTTTCCAGAAAAGACATCGTTATCACCTGAAGACTGTGTAAATGTTGTTGAATGCTAGGGCGGCTCCGAGGCGTTTCATGGCGTTGGGGTGGAGGGAAAAGCTGTACATTCTTTTCAGCACAGACTTGGCATTCATGGGATCATTCTTGGCAGCCTGGAAAATGGAGAGCACTGCAGATAAAACTTTACATAGAAGAGCTCAAGGTGTCCTTCTCTCTGCTCTTTCTAAAGGCCAGTACAGCTCTGAAAAAACCATAACCCCATGCCCTAAGACTTGTGAGATAACTCTGTCTGAGTGCAGCACAGAGTTTGGGATTTTCCCCCCTCACAAGTTATTGAGTAAGTTATATCGTGTCCTAAAAGACTGGAAGGCTTCATCGGTCCTCACAAGCTAGCCATTGATGTCAGTAAGGAGACTGAACTTCCACCACAATATGGATTAGTTGAGGAAAACCAGAAGGATAAAATCAAAGACATTCATTGAAATGGCTCTTATTTTTAGATGAAAGAAGATTCATACCTTATTTTGTGGAGCCTGTCATTGCCGATCTTGATACCAAAATCTCCTAAATGTACAATGTATTGACAATGACTTTGTTGTCAGTTGGGAATGTATGAAACTGTTTTGGAATCTGTTGTGGGACCTGATGACGTTTTCACAATTTAATGAGCCTTAACGAATGCTTTTGACAGAAACACAGTGCTGTGGTCTAGATTACAGAAAGAGAGAAAGTCAGTAAGGAATTGCTGATGAAAAGATAAGCAACCCCCCCCCCCCCCAATTGTTTAAACTAGATAAAAAAATATTTCCACTTCCTACTTAAACTTCTTCTGACTGGGTTTCGATCTGTGTTGGTGAAGGTTGGAGACAAACAGTAGCATTACTGTGCTTGGAAGAAGCAACAAAATGTCTTTGAAAAAAAAATCCTACTTCTTCATGGAAACAATAGAAAAAGAGCATAAAATAAAAGACTTAATAAGGAATACCTTCTTGGAAATTTGTTTCAGAGACCAGTGAAGAAATTCTTTCAAGCATTTGGCACTGAAGTCTCTGAGGGCCATGTTGGTCTCTTGAATCAAACCGTCCTGTGCCAATAAAGGGAAAAAAAACACATATAGGAATCCACAGACAGGGATGAAGAAACAATACTTCAACATGGAAAGTCTTTGTTTATTATTTTTTCAAAGGAGAGAATTAGCATTAACATGGAGAAATACAAGCAACATCACATTTGTCTTTCTCTTGTTTTCCCCTGTTTGTAGTCACAAACATGAGCAAATACACAAAGGGTTTCAATGCAGGTCAAGCCAATCTGCATAATGACTATTTTTTCCTACATATCTATCAGCTGTCAGTAAAGGCTCATTTCATTACAGGAAATCTCATTCAAATTTTTGACAAGCAATGTGACCACAATAAAGACTCCAATTTTACGCATCTTTTCAGGAACTTCACAGGTTTTTTTTCTTTCCTTTTAAATCACATTAGCCAGCATGGTGTGAATGTCATTCATATATTCATATTTTATCTCTATATTCATCAGGTATGCCTTTCAACACTTTGGGAATAAATAAAAATGCAACAGTCACCCTTCCCCACGTCCAAAAGGATTAATGCCTATCATTGATATCACTGGTATAATAAACAATTGAACATGGGAAAAAAAAAACCCAAAAAACAAACAAAACAAATATTAGGAACTGATGGAAAATACTGTCAAAACGGCATCGCTGGTATGTAAAGTGACTAGGGTTTAACATACGTAGATGGCATTCAGCAGGGCCATGGTCTCGGGGCTCTCAGCCTTTTTGTTGCTGGTGAACCAGTGGATCAGCTGCATGGCCAGCGGCTGGAACAGGTCCTGGCAAATCTGGAGCCACCATGCAAAATAATATATTCAACATGAAGAAAGTTTGTCTTAATAGTCGAAACAAATCATAAAACTTGTACTGCAATGAAAATGATATAAAAAAATCCAATAGAAAATTAAGACAAGAAAAACATGTGGAATGCTAAATTATGACATCATTTAAGGCTGTCCCATGAGATAATTACAATTATTTGCGTGCTTTTTTTCCCCTATATATCAAGATATGACTGATATTTCTCTTCCTTCATTTCATTGATCATAGTTTATGGTGTTCAAATCCTGAGAAGAGTAAGTCAAATAGTTTTAAATAAAAGATCGGAGGCAGAAAAACAACCAACCTCCAACCGTAACATAATTAATTTCTCTTTAAAAAATCCTCAAACATAATGAAAACCACCATTCTCATATCTTTATTTATGCATGCAGGGCAAATGACCATACCAGATTTAATTCGGAACTTCTGGTTTGTTGCTATACTACGCCAAGGTCATGCACCCTTTCTATCCGCTCTGTTTTCATCGGTGAAGGATTGGGTTCCCCTTTTGGTTTTTAGCTAAGACCGGCCACAGAGGAGGATACAATTTCCCTCATAAATCACAAGCAGCATTTTTAACTTTTCATGAAAGGGTATTTCAAAGAAGTGGATATGACTGGGAGAAATAATAAGCAACCCTGAACTTCCTGAGAAGATACCAAACTGGTCGAAGCTAAAGATTTGTTTACTTAGAGTGAAAATTCCTGAGGCTACTGATAAGGAAAATATGCACTATGATTCAATTTTGTCTTTCAAAAGATGTTCATAATCTAAGTTGTTTTTCTTCTAATCCATCTTGCACTTTTTAATCATTTAGACAAGCTTTGGCTGAGACAGATTGTCCTCTTTGCTTATGGGAATTACTTCCTCATTTCTTCATTTTTAAGGTGGGTTGCTCTAGTTTTGGGAATCGGTTGATCTCCACTATTCCATATTCAAGCTTACCAAATTGGTCAGAGATTGCATGACAATTACATTGTGGGTATAGACTCTTTATAGCAATATGTGGATCACGATTACAGATTGGCCAACAAAACCATCCGAAAACACTTTTCTTCATTTGAAACACTTCATCTAGTAAGTTCAATTAAAACATGCATGCGTTCCTCATCGCAGTTGCTCCATTGTGGTACACAAATTTAGTAACTCACTTGCTTGACACCATAGGCTGAGTTATATGAATGCAGTAAGTCACTTGCTTGACACCATAGGCTAAGGTTATATGAATGCCCTAAGTCACTTGCTTGACACTATAGGCTAAGGTTATATGAATGCCCTAAGTCACTTGCTTGACACCATAGGCTAAGGTTATATGAATGCGGTAAGTCACTTGCTTGACATCATAGGCTAAGGTTATATGAATGCGGTAAGTCACTTGCTTGACACCTATTGATTTCCTCCTCATTTATTTATGCAATACATGGTCTAATCCTTTTTATAGAGCACAAAACAGTAGGCACATAACACAAAAAATTCAAGGCATGAGTGGATTGGGTTACCGGTTGCTCAACTATCTGATTTTTTTTTTAAAAGAGTAACTTAAATGCTCCAAATCATAAGTAAGAGAGTGATTCATGATTCAAGAAAATCACTTGCTCCACATCATAAGTAAGAGAGTGATTCATGATTCAAGCAACTCACTTGCTCCACATAAGTAAGTGAGTGATTCATGATTCAAGCAACTCACTTGTTCCACATAAGTAAGTGAGTGATTCATGATTCAAGCAACTAATTTGCTCCACATCATTAGTAAGTGGGTGATTCATGATTCAAGCAACTCACTTGCTCCACATCACAGGCTAAGATGAGGAGACTGGGGAAGAGTTTCTGGTACAGACATTCCATGGGAAACTGTTGCTGTGTTTCGCCGGGCATCTGGGCTCCCCGGCCGACTGTGTACAGAATCAGGGAGTGGAGCAGTTCACACGCAGCCACTTTGGTTGGCCTGTCACTCGCAGTCTGCGCCAGATGGATGACGCGTGGCAGGAAGGGATCTGTGGACAAAATAAGCAAAGATCTCTGTAAGTCTGAAAATGAAGTTGTTTAATCCCGTTGGTTGTCGTGAAAAGCTGGACATGACTGTATTCAGCTGTTGCAAAGTAAGTGGTCATGATGATTAAGATGACATTGTGTGGGAGTGTGTTTGAGGTCAGTCTCGCTAGTTTCATGTTTACATATGTGTGTGAATACATAGATGAGTGACAAAATAAAAGATTGCCTATTTGAGGACAGTAAAGATACCTGAATAGCATAGAGAAGAATATTGTTTTGGAATTGCACTATACAAATGTTACGCATTATTATCATTATTATTATTGTTATTATTATTATTGTTATTATTATTATTATTATTATTATTATTATTATTATTATTATTATTATCACCATCATTATCATTATTATTATTATTATTATTATTATTATCATTATTATTATTATTTTGAGTTACAGCTAAAATGAAATCTTGCAATAATAAAAGCGCACAGTGGACTGATCATCTGCCTGTCTTCATTTCTTGTGATCCAAAGATCCTCAGAGCTGGGTTCCGACACTGCTAAGGCGATATGAAGGAATATGGATAACAAAACAAAACAATAATAAAAGCACAAGTGTCAACATTTCAAACTTACCAAAGTAAATAGTGGGCTTCATATCCAGGAATGGGACATCAAAACGAAGGTGCTGCTTTGAGTCCCAAGCAATGGCCTCCTCTCCCACGATTCTGTCATTCTGGGCCAGCAAGTTGAAATTAATATTCCCTCCCAAAGTTCCAAGGTATAAAAGAATACGATGCTTGACTTGTGTCAGCACGCTCTCTGAGGACTGGAACCAAGAAAAAATATAAATTCTTCCAAAAGAAATCAAAGATGATGATTCTTGGATGAATATGAGTGTGTTTGTGTGTGTGTGTGTGTGTGTTTGTGTGTGTGTGTGTGTGTTCGTATGTGTGAACACACTGTTTGTGTTATCCTGCATATAAAAGTATTGGGCATTACTTAAAAATCATGGTTATCTTAATTTTGCAGTTCAAGTCTTATAACAAAGTGGGGTTAGTTTTTGTAAGGTAAAAATAAAATGTGAATTATACCATCATCATTTGCCTGACACATGCACTAGCATAGCAGCCAACTTTTCAGAAAGCAAAAACCGAAAACCAGACTTGATTGTCATTTAGACCAAAAACATTCCCCCAAAATGACCCAATTAAAGCTATGTAGAAGTTATCGTCCCCCTTCCTAGTCCCTTTCTACAATCTGTGGAGTGACTCAAGTTAAATGTTTATCCCTTGCTTACTTAACTTTGCAACAAGATGGAAGTAAGTATGACATGAGAGAGAGAGAGAGACACACGTTAACAATGAAACACGTGACAAATAGAACGCTGAGAGTAAGAAGGGCTTTAACTTTCTGGTAGAAAGTCTGGGTGTAAATAGCACACATTCAGCTATTTCAATCGTGAAACTTAGCAAGACGGCAATGAGTACCTAACAACAGTCCGTTTTCAAAGTAATCTAAAAGTAGGAATAATAATATCAATACTAAGAAATCATCAATCTTCAACAAAGACATTTTTATTCTTGTTCTCTTGTCTCCTCCTCTTGTCTCACTGCCGTTCACTCACCATTCATACCCACTCTTCCGCACTAACATAAATACAAATAAACTTATCATGACGTAAACACCACACTAAGGTTTGCTGTTACTGGAAGCTGTAGGAAATACATTAATAGTTTCACCCGTAAAAGAGCTCTGATTTTGTCCTCGTGGGACACTCACTTTACTGTGTGTGCACAGGCATAGCAACACATTATGCATGGCGGAGAACACACTGCTGAACAAATGAGCTCACAAGTTAGGTCTATGGGTTTGCACATTAGCATGATCAGCAATTGAAGACAAAGAAATGAAGAAAATCATAATACTGAAGAAAAACAGGACTTCCATACTCATTTGGCAAAATCGTATTAAATGTCTCAGTACCGCCCAGCCAAGTCTCAATTATATCTTACAATAAACCATACGTCCGTTCAAAGAATTTCTCAATACCCAACAACTATGAAGTCGATGCTCAACATGGAGATGTGGAGGTCAGACGGGAGCCTCCACATGGCATCAGCAGAAGACCTCAAGTGGCTCTCAGAACTGACCCAGGACAGGGACAAGTGGGGGGAGCTGGTGGCTGAGATAACAAAAGCTGCCAAGGCATCCTTGTCGGATGACTGGGATGCGGAAGGCTAATTGATTGATTGATTGATGAAGTCGATTAGAAGTCTGCAGCGATGCTCTAATATGATACTGTGTATTGGCTCTCTTTGCATTTAAATCCTTAAAGGTCAGAATGCTGTCATTTTGTTATTTTTTTTTTAATTTTCATCGAAGTGCCTGGTAGGTCAAATCGTAAGTTACAGAGAAAATAAAAGCATCCACTCACAAAATTATCCACCTGTTTCCCTTTGAGCTTCTTGCTGCTGGGACTCGGATCCAAAGATGCCTTATCAGATTCTGGAAAAGGAAATGGATTTGGAATAAAAATTGACAGTAGAACAAAATTAATAAGAATTTCAGGATCTTTTAATGGTTACTAGGAATAAAAGTATTTCAACTGGGGTATACGCATTTATTCATTAATAAAAACTAAAAGTGGAAGATACATCATAATAATATACAAGCATACAAAGTTCAAATAAAAATTACAAAATTGTCGGGTACTACATATGCAAATAATTAAAAAACTGACTACCTACAACATCATTGCAGTTTACAAAAAATTGCAACAGATAGTAGGGAAGCCCTATTAACAAAAGGTGACTAAAAAAAAGCAGAGGCAAAAAAAGCCAATTACTCAATTCAGTCAAGTACTTTTTCAAACATGTAAATACAATTTACTGCAGTAAAACTACTGTGATGCTGTGTTTTTTCTTGCATACATTAACAGTAACAACATTGACAACAATAATTTTAGAAGATAAAACAGAAGCCATATACCGTTTTCCTCTGTTTGCAGGTATGGATCAAGACAGGGCAAGATGTCAGCATAGTAAGGCTCCAGCAATGACTTTGGCAGGTGTCTTCTCCACGATTCCAGAGCCTCAAGACCAACAAGAGCCAGGGGCAGGTAACTCAGACCAATGGAAAAGGTTGTCTGGAATAAAAGTGATATAATGATATAATATGTGATGGGCTCTTGGGAAACAAGTAAACAATTTAAAAGATTGATATTGATCTAGAGCCTACTTAAAGCAACAAAATATTGATTACACCAACTGATATTTTGATGCAAATAGATTATTTTGTAATTCAACTTACATCTCAAATTATTTCAGATCAAATAAATATGAGAAGAAATCATCATCAGTTGAGATGCTTATGCTTCTTTGTTTTTGAGAGAAAAAAATCAACTCTGATACAGTGCAAAATTTAATGCTAAAAAAAACCATGGGGAAGTTCAACAAAATATACAAGATAGACATAGGGCCTACTATGACACTGACACTGTCCATGCACACACTACAGCTTCTCTCTGTGGTGGTTGCTGACCTGTATTGCAGGAACGATGTCTGCCATCAAATCACAGATGATTTCTTTGGGAAGGGCCAAGATCAAAGTCAGACAAGAAGCCAAGAGATCGTCCTTGAACTGTTTCATCCGTATCAAAATCTGTCATAAGACGGGAAAAAAGAAAAAAGCCATTTAAAACCTATAAGAAAATTTAACTAAACTGCATAACTGTCATAATTTACCTCAAAGCAATTAAAGAAAAATGCATTTGTTTGTTTTACTTTAAACATAGTGACGCATTTAATCCACAGGTGAAACTTAAGGTCAATATGCCTTGAATCTATTGACCTCTTTGGAGAATCTCTTGATGAGTTCACAGGTTAGATTTTTCTCTTTATTCTCAATTGGCTGATCTCCACCCAAAGAAACGTCCTTGACAGTCTGGAGGAGAAAAAAGCAACAATTTAGACGTGAACAATTCAAAGCAAAAGCATGATGATAAAAAATTGTGCACCAAAATTGAGGAAGAGAGAGAGAGAGAGAGAGAGAGAGAGAGAGAGAGAGAGAGAGAGAGAGAGAGAGAGAGAGAGAGAGAGA
>JBCIKM010490740.1:0-10138 GCA_039654465.1 Melibe viridis | reverse complement strand
TGTTAAGTTTCGTACAAACTTGCGTTGCAATTTTACGTAATGTGTTTAGACTAAAGGGTTTACAGTCTGAGTTTATTTTATTTTATTCCTATCTGATAGGTCTTCTAAATTAACAATATTATGACACAAACAAAAAAAAAACAACAATAATAAACAACAAATATTCAAGATAACTGCAGAATAAAAAAATAAATCTATGTAAGTTAAAAGATTGTTGAGATTGAATATCAAAGTTAGTTCATAATATATTGTCTGCATGAAATTATACGCCCTCAAAAAGTTAAAATCTTTTGGTCAAAAGTACGTGAGTTATGATATTAATATCCGAAATGGCAACTGTTAACACAGCAACTTGGCTTTCTTTTCTTCTTCCAAAAGGCTTGGTATTTAATTATGCATGGCCTGTAGTAAATTGGCTCATTGGTTTTTATCACCAAGGCAACAGTATCTATTTGCCTCGCTTAAGATCGAGTAGTACCCATTGTATTTCTCATTCTGCCACATGAGATTAGGAACGGTGAACCAATCTTCTGACTGTCTTCAATTCATGTGATCCAGAGTTCTTCCCGGCTCCTTTGAGCTTGGTCCAAACACTGCCCAGGCGGTATGAAGGGATATGGATAACAAAACAAAATATTTAATCATATATTTCACCCGAAGTCTTCTCTGTCCAATACTAAGCTATTTGGATGGATGTTTAGGTCTGAGGGTAATTGGTGCGGTTCTCCCCCATAGTTAGATGGAATGCTCATCATGCTCATTTCCACTATACAAATATGACTTACGTAGCCAGGTGATGTGGTGGACGATTATGACACCATACAGAATCAAAATCACCAAGACAACCAAAGACACAGCGATTAGAGGTGCAATGGCGGTGTTAGTCTTGGTATTGGCACTTTCTGAAAAAAGCAAGACAGAACAAAAAGTAGTACAACACAATTTCAGAGACCTACTTATTTCCTCTTAGTATTACATTTTCCCACTAAACGTGAACGTCACCTATATCATACATGCGTCGGTGTACATTTTATATAACACATTATCTATTGAAATTTGACAGAACAATAACACTGCCATTCTGGAGTCAGACGAAGGTAGGGATGAATTATGAACTAAACAGGAATAGCTTTCATTGGACGATGCCATGTTTATATTTAACAGTGGCGTCGTTTGATGTTTGGGACGTCACATCAATCGTTTTGTTTGGGGTTTTTGTGGTGTCGGTTTGATATTTTATTATGCTGAATTCATTGTAACAAAGACATATGTTGTATATGACGTCATGATGAAATATTCATTCAAATATTCATTCATAGCCTCGTCTGATGTCACAATAACAATCTTGATTATTGCCGAATGAATAGATTTAATTAAACTGATGCTTTATGGTTTTTTTTATTGTTATATAACAAAAACAAAAACAACAACAACAAAAACAACAACAACAACATTAAAAATAGTAAATTCTTAAAATAAAATAGAAAAAGAAAAGAAAAACAAAAGCATCAAACCAAATAAAACAACCTTGAAGATGAAGACAAAGGAATTAAAGAAGATAAATACATTTATATAATATAAGTGTATAAAAGAGACAATGAAAAACACAAACAGACCTGTCACTTCAACAGCAGTGATAAGGAGTTGCAGGCTGTCCCCGATGTCGTTGCCAACCTCCAGAGTGTAGACGTCTCCGACCTGAAGGCCTGTGTCGGCCACTTTCAGCACAATGTGTCCGTGGTTCACATTCTCCTGCTCAAAGACGGCATTGAAGTTGCTCTGGTCAATCTCTACCCGGGGTGTCTCTCGCAAGGTGCTAGCTGCTCCCTGGGCCTGTGACGAGGCCTCGTCGCTCCTGAACAGTCGGTACTGGATTGGTGCTGGCCTGGCCACAACTTCAGGTATCGTCATCTCCAAGGGAAAGGTGGAGGGGATCTCGTAGCTACCTCCGCTTGTACCCTTATCCAACAGCCTTGGTTGGGCTTTACATCATGTGGAAAACAACAAGGATTACTGTCGATTACTATCGAGAGAACACTTAAGAATAATAAAATGCATCTGTAACGGCATCAAAATTACAAAGTAATCCAGAGTTTCCCTAAGCATCAATCACTTTTGGCACGTTCTTCTCAGTAATTTGGTTTTCTCAGCTTCTGACATCATGACACATGTATTTAGTACCTTGGTGGTAAACCACAACCACAACAAAATTAAGGTGATATATCATTCATCGAGATTACACTCCATACCTACAGGAATCATCCATGTTCCCATGGCCCACCACAACTGCCTGGCCGAGGGTTGGAACCAAACACCCCTCGGTCTACGAGTCGAGCATCTTACCAAATGAGGAATCTTGATATGACTGCAGAGCTATTGCAAGTGCATCTTTTAGTGGACAACTTCGATTTCTCGCAGCCGCTAATAGTTAAATGTGGCATTTGTCACTTCTTTATTATGTGATATGCCACTGAACAACAGTTCATGTTACTTTTCTATCAACACTTGTATCCCTCCTTTATCATGTAAGTAGCAATAAATGGTTCTGTTCTACGGACGCGATTAGAAATGCAACGGGTTTTTTTTTTTGTCGTTGTCCGAAAAAATGATTGCATGACTGATTTCAAAATCGGATGCTTTTGATTGTAAAATATTTGTGGAGGGTTAAGGTGAAACAACCATGAGCATAAAGCGCTATAAATAAAGGAAAAAGAAAAACGTATCTGCCCAATATGTTTTCCCGGAAAAAAAAAAAATCTACAAAACCAAAGCAAGCAAAATAGGGAAAAAAATTCAGGGGCTCTAAAACAGAGAAGTTATGGCGGGGAGCAGACACCTTGAATCAAAGATTGTGAAAATTGTAATTGTATTAATACGGTGTCGAAAGGAAAAGAAGACAAAGCCATAGAGAAATGTAAATAAATACAGAAAAATACAGAAAAATAAATTGTCTAAAGAAATCAACGTCCCGGCCGTGGAGGTCGATTTTTGAGACAATTTATTTGTCTGTATTTTTCTGTATTTATTTAACTTCATCTTTGGCTTTGTGTTGTTCTCCTCTCGACACTGTGTTAATACATTTATTATTTTCTCAATATTTGATTCAGGCGCTCTAAGGAGGTGAAATGTAACTTAGTGAAGCTTTAAACATTCGGTAAACGAAAGAAAAAAAATATGGGCGCTTAGGGTTATATACAGGTATTGCAAAGTTATCCTCTTATATAAATATGCAACCTAGAACCAATTTACGTTACTTTTCCATCCACACTTTCATCCATCAGTTATAATGTAATAAGCAATTATACAGCAGATCATGTTTCTTTCCTACCCATACTATTATCTCTCCTTTATCATGTAATATACAGCAGTGCAACATTACTTGTTTATCCACTCTTTTATCCCTCATTCCTTATGTCATAAACAAAAGATAATGTTGCTTTTTATCACATACAAAATACTTCGAATGGTAATATTTTACATCAAAAATAGAAATTGCACAATGCTGACAATGCAGTTCAAAACCAAGAGTTTATTCTAGAATCTTCACTTCCTTGGGCATCTCACCATTCACAAGAACGGTGATTTCCTGTTGAGAGACCATCCCGTTGTCTGCGGTGCATGTGTACACATTGGATTGGTCAAAGGTGAAGGCCGTAGAGACATGGAGTTGGTGAGTGCTGACTGGTGCCTGCAGAGGCTCCGAGGAAGACATTGCCTGGACGCTGATGTTGGGGGTGGGAAATCCTTCTGCCTCGCACAGGATGGGCACGCTGACCTCTGCAACTACGGTGACCTCTGACCTTTCTGAGTTGACTGAGAACATCTGCACATGGGGTGGATCTTAGCCGGGTGGGGGGTGGGGGTTATACACAAAGAGGTAAGAAGGAAAATAATAAATCAATTTTTCACTTTATGATGACACAAATGCAGTGTTAAGAAATGGGCTATCTCGGTCATTTACACGTTTTAGGTTTGTTTTATAGATCATGGTACGATTTTGTAACAGAATGCACTACAAACTATATGCATAATCACAAATTTTACACACAAAAGCATATCAATGTATCACACAACGAGCAGGACAATATTGTATCCCAAAAGAGGTCTGCTAAGCCTGGTAACATAATAATTATAGAAACAAAAGATACACAATATAATATTGCTTACCGTAGGTTGAGTGCTAAATGAACCAATAGAAAATGTGAACGTTCAAACAGATCGTTTACACAGTTATCTCTTCTTTACCCTGTACAATGCAACTAGAAAACAGAGTAAAGCGATCCCCTTTTTTTTCGTTTAATACTCGTGTACAAATTTGTTTGACAAATATTGCCCAAATAATTGAGATAGAGGAAAAGGCCGAGAAGGAAGCATTTATATCTTTGCTACAGTGACATCGCTCCAAGCAGATGGACAAAACATTGGTGTAATAGCAAACTCATTGCCATGGAATTAGGAAAATGGCTAACCACAGATCAAGAACTCGAACTGCTTGACTACGACAATGTCTTCAGCGCTGGGGTTGACGGCAAGACACTGAGCAGGCAGGCTTCCTGTGGTGGTGGGTGTGAAGGTGAAATGGTGTCTGATGACCTCGGGGTCAGAGGTTGTGTCAATACTGATAGGCTCAAGGTCACCGTGAGAGCTTCCGGGAAACTGCAGCCAGACGCGTGGTGGGGGGTTGGCATCGTCTTTGCTGACGTCACAGTGCATGCTGATGGGGGCTCCGGCATTCCTGGCACACAGGGCCTGGCCTTCAAACCCCTCTGGTTCTGCCGCCACGTTGCTTGGCCCGTCTAAAAGGAAATTAGAATACAATTCAATCGTTAATTGTATTATTTCAATCTAGATTACTAATGTTTCGGTCAAATCCTACCCTCCTTTCTGAGTTTAAACAACAACAACAACAACAACAACAACAACAACAACAACAACAACAACAACAACAGAAGAATCATTTACATGCGAAAATAAACTTCCCTTTTTTTAACAACCGTACATTGTTGAAGCAGTTGAATGGGTCTGCCCAAATAAAGTAGGGGACAACCAAGGTGTCAGTTGCTGCAGTCTGAATAGCAAGAACCATGGCTAAAAATTATTAGAAAAGCAGGCTCCAAATTTACTACCCTTAGGGTCTCGCTTGCATATTTAGAAAGAAAAACAATCATAACAATAACAGAAATGCCTGCATTCAACTCACAAGTGACATTAAGAGAGAAACGTGTCATTTCGTTGTAGCATTGGGATGGGTGGTCTGCATAGCACAAACATTGTGCTCCATTCATGTTTCTGTCAACGTCAAGACTGAGGGACACTTGTGTGCCATAGGAACTGTTGGCAGCAAAACCAGGGCAGTCCAAAGTGACGTTCATATGGGATGGCTCGCCCCCTTCCACTGCACACATCACATCCAACCGTTCTTCTCCTACGTCCACGGTGCTTCCGTCAGAGACTGGCTCTCCGTTCCTGATGGTGATGCCAGGGGGTTCCGTTGGAGGCTCTGTGGTGGAAACACAATCAAATCTTTCCCTGCTCAAGCTGGAACAGAGCACGACTTATCCTACACATCATCAGTAACATTGCTTGTTCATCACATCAGTCACGGTGTTTTTGTTTTGGCCTTTGTTTTTGTTTTATTTTTGTTTTGTTTTGTCATATCTTTTTCTGTTGTTGTGTTTTGCTTTACGGGATTGCCTGCATGTTGTATCTCATTGTCTCTATCCAGAAAGTCTTTAAGATGTCCGCCAAGATGTGATAGGGACACACACGATGATTATAAATTGAGTCCCACAAATAACGCAAAAAAGTTCAGCCGACGGCAGCCTGGCATACAGTGGGTTGATGTGAATGACATAAACTGGCACAGATAGAACCATCGTCAAATCCACATATCAGAATTCATGATGGTACGAGTACATTCGTAACAACATTAAAACCGACAGTGATAACCTTTCTTCTGAAACGCAGAATACACATTTTAAAAAAAAAAGTCAAATCCTCATCTCAAGATGACAAAATTAACATACTTTTAGTGGTGGTGGTGGTGTGGATGGGGGAAGGGGGTGTTAGAGGGAGGATTGTTCTACAAAACTAAGCCCTTAATGAGGAGACTTCGTTTGTCTTCATTAAGTTTACCACTTCTGTTTCCAAACCGTGATTCGTCTATTATTTTCTTTCCGCAGCCAAGGCATCATAATGGGAAAAGGCTACAGTTAACGACGCCTGCGATATCTTCTACTGTCGTTCCTGTGGTACGCATTCAAATCGCTTCGACCGGTCGTCAAAAGATATTCCTTGAGAAAACCTTCGTATTATATGTTAAACATCAGCGATAAGGACGGAACAGTGCACGTACTCTCACCCTAATCTCGATTACGTGATATCATTTTTTGCCAGTACTTAATAAACATAACCCATTAAACACAACTGTGCCAGTTAAGACACAGTGGTTATTTTCTTAGATCTCTTAAAGGGAGATAAGCAGTGAATTAATCTCAATGGACTTAAGACGTATGATTGTGGGGACGAACGGAATCAATTGGGTGAAAAGGAGTTCATACGCCACAATCTAGCGGCGGCTCCGCCTAAGAAGTGTGATAAGTGAGCACTCACCTCTACTAGAGATCTGGTCAAGAAGAAGTCTTCCACAGCAGTTTCGTGGAGGAGAGTTCATACGCCGCATGCTAGCGGCTCCAAGTGGTGGTTCTGCCTATGCTATGAAGCGCAACTGTTGAGCAGTCACCTCTGCGCAGTGAACCATCGAGTTAGTTGATCAACTTATTTTTATTTTCTCATCTCTTTGCATCTGTAATTGTTTTTTCTCTAACAAAATGGCAGATATTGGTTCAACGTTTACTCTCTCAGAGCTCATCTTAATGTTCCAACTTCAAAAAGTGCTCAACAGAAACAACAGCAGATTAAAGCAATGGTGACCTTCCTGTCTAGTAAAGCAACTACATGAGTAGAAACTGCCAACACAAACATCCCCAGTTTCTCAGCTTTTGATCTGATGTCAGAACTGTAGACAGATTTTAGTCTGATTCCAGACTTTCTTGGAAGCGCATTCTGTTCCACAAACAGGCAGGCCAAAATGATTATTACTAACCAGTCGGCGTCAAATATAAGTTTATTGACAACATGGCAAGACAGCTACATCCAAGACATCAACTCATTATCTACGCAGGACATAGCGGAATTGATCAAGGATCAATTTCATCCTGGAAGATTCATTTGCAGAGAACGGTACAAGTTCTGTTCTGATATGAAACGCAAACCTGGAGAAACAATCCTAGAGCAACTGGCGAGAATTCGGTAAGGCGCTGTAACATGTTATTTTGCATCTATCACAAATCCCTTGGATAAAGGACAACGAGGCAATGCTAAAAGATTTATTCAAAATCAATGACGAACTATCCTTTGCTAAAGCGATTGAGGTCGCCATGGATAAAGAGGATGCAGCCAAATGCGCTAAAGAAACTGTCGATGGCGAGGGGGTGACCAGCGTTGGTAAGATTCGAAACGATCCGAACTCACACTACACTAAAACAAACATGCCAAAATTCAAATCTCAAAATTCATCTGGGACACAGAAACCTCATACAGAATTTCCGCATGGCAATTGTGATCGTTGTAGTAGCCCTACACACGTAGAAAAATATTGCAAATTCAGGAACACTCAATGTCGATAATGTAGGAAAACAGGTTTAGAAAGTATGTTTACAAAAAAAAAAAAAACAAACAAACAAAAAAAAAACAAAACGGAAGTCAATTGTAGGAAAGATTGAGAAGCTTGCCCATATCACCGAAGTAGGTACTACTCCTCAATTAATATTGGAGGTACAAATCAGGAACAAGAACGTCAATTTTTAAATTGATACAGGCGCTGGAGGAAATTTGTCATCAAAAAGGACGACCTTCTCTCAAAAAAGTCCAAGATAAATTCCAATTGGCATCAAAACACCAGTTGCCCGTTCTCGGCTCTCTCAGCTGCAAGATCAAATGGAGTGACTCCACCCATCACTTAATCGATTTCATAATGGCAGAGATTTCAGATCTAATTATTCTCTGCAGAAATGCTATTCGTGAGCTCAATATTTCATTTTTACGATCAGAGTCGAAGTTTCACAAACTTGACACGAAAAGAAAGACACTGACAAGCAAAGAAAACCCCAGTGTGGTACTAAAAGCCTGTGAAAAATTATGTGACCAATTTCCTTCTCTCTTTTCATCAGGGTTAGGCGTTTTGAAAGACTTTCAGTTGGATAAAAAATTCAAGGAAAACGGACCACCAGTGCATTTTAAGCCTCGTTGAGTGCCGATTACTCTTCAGGAGGACCTCAAAACAGCCTATGACGAAGGTATCATAAAAAGGAGTGTGGAAGCCCACAACCTTCTGTAACTATGACACATCCATTGTGCCAATCAGAAAGAAAGTTGCAAAAGGAAAATTGACAAGCAAGATAAATGTCTGGTGACTACTCTGTCTCTGTCAACCCACAGTTTGCCACATCCTATTCCATTACCGGATGAAATAACGAGAGAAATGGAGGAGGTCACCTATACAGCGAGGTTGACCTAAGTAATGCGTATAACCAAATCCAACTGTCTTCAGCGTCTCAAGATAAACTTGCTCTCAGCACACACATGGGTGTATTCTTACAGCAACGTTTACCGGTTGACATAGCATCCGCTCCAGGATATTTGCAGGAAATAATGGACCAGCTGACACTGGGGAGGCCACCTACATTGATGACATTCTTGTAAGCCGTGCCGATGCAGAAAGTCATTTATCAAACTTACGTGGACTTCTCCAACGTCTCGATGTTGCAAAGAAACGTGTATTTTTGCTCAAAAATCGATTGAATATCTCGGTTACATCCTGTCGAAAGAAGGCATCAGAAAAGGACCAAAAGTAAACGCAGTCACAGAAATGCCAAATCCGAATGCGTGCATTCCTTGGACAAGTTCAATTCTATGGTAACTTTTTACATAACCTCTCAACAGTTTTGGAACAGTTAGTTGCACCACCTTACAAAGAAGTGCATTCATAGGTGCTGGGGTACCAGAGAAGAAGCAGCTTTCCAACGTGTGAAGGATGTGCTATGTACCGATGCTGTTTTGGCTCATTTCCTTCCATCTGTTGATATTGGAATTGCTTGTGATGCATCTGACTGTGGAATTAGAACAGTGCTTTTCTCCACCGTTACCCCGATGTTAGTGAACGCCCGATTGCAAACGTCGTAAAATATATTTCGGAAACGCACCGGGAATAAAGTCAGATTCACATAGAGGCCCTGGCTATTAATTTTTGACTCAGAATGTTCCACCATATAAATATATATATATATATATATATATATACAAACCCGCTACATACAAAAAGTTGATATTTATTTTCATTGGATAAACCAATCGTAAATGTGATTTCTCAAATTCCCAAAATACATTTCAGAACGATAGAAAATTATTTGTAATGATTAACGAAGCTTTCTAAACCGTCCACATACAGTGGGGTTAAGACTGTCACTGCCAATGTACATAGACACATTTGACTCATCTATGATGCTTTGACCAGTATAACGTCAAACCGGCTACATGCGTGTCCCCCCCCTCCCCCCTACCTTCTCGCCGTCCTCCATCCACCACTAATGAACCCGCTGTTTTGTTTTCCACTTCATTTTATTTCGTTGACTTGAAAGTATCCAAGCAAAACGGTCTTCTGGATTTCAATTTAAAACATCATCAAGTGGCGTTTCAAAGAAATGTTTGTTCCTCTTACAATCAAGATTTATAATTTAGATAAGATTACTTTGCTCATCATATTATAATAAAGAATTATTTGTAAACCACCTAAAACCCACTGAATGGTGTTCAATGCTGCATGACAGAGATAGCTGGTAAAATACAAACATCACATGTACACTTAGACAACACTAATAGGTAACAAGCGATGTGCAAATGAGAGGTCCTTGTGCCAGGGACACATAAGACGTTCAGACATGACTGCACACACACACAGACACACACACAGACAAAAACATACAAATACACTGATATTCTCTACCTCTCTTTCTCTTTCTCTCTCTCTCTCTCTCTCTCTCTCTCTCTCTCTCTCTCTCTCTCTCTCTCTCTCTCTCTC
>JBCIKM010490634.1:0-10138 GCA_039654465.1 Melibe viridis | reverse complement strand
AATTACTCTTTGAGCTTTGAAATTACTGTGACTGGGGTCTGAAATTACTCTGAGCCAAAATTTGGGTTGGCATGTCTTTTTATATCATATATGTGTGGCCGTCAGGGAAAACTGCGGACTTGACTGAAATCACTTTATGGAGAGACAGGTCATCTGTCAATTTCTTGTTTTGTATTGTCAAACTATAAATTTTTTTGACTATTTACTCGCAAAGTTGTTTAGAGCACATGACTGCGACTTTGTTTTGATTTAAAATGGCGACCTCCGAAGATGAATTCATTGCCAGCCTCTCAAATAAAGTCTTTAAGTTTTAAACAGAAACCATCTTTTATGTTTCTCTAGCTAATTTTTGCAGACAACAACAATAATGCAATTATTTTATGCAGGTAAAAACTTGGTACTTGGTACAAGATAGCTCTAAACGTCTAGGCTTGACTCGATATATTGGGTAGTTGGAAGAGTCGGTTGATCGATTGACACAACAAATGAAGCTACCAAGAAGTCAAACCTCTACATAACTTACATCAATTGATGAAGAGAAATATAATTTTTGAATGAGTTTAATCAATCTCAACTCAATTTTCGATATTGGAGCTGTATTCAATCTCAGCAGGTTCAACAGGACCAGAAGAAACTTTGAGACAGTCTTACAGTCTATCGTGGCTAAGAGTTGATGCATTGGATTGTCGAGGAATGAGTTCAGGAAAAGTGACAAGGAAGAATTAAGTTGTCTTAGATCTGGAAGACAGTGACAAAAAAAAAAAAAAATGCCCATTTTGTTATTTTTAACACTTTGTATTGTTGTTATGCTTGTCCAAATCTACTTTCACTTGTACTTTAGGTTCATAATCTCTGTCAGCCATTTTCTCAAAAACACTTTCCGGTTACACCCATTCTTTACCAAATCACAAAATCAGCGGTAAAAGATATTTGAAAAATTAAAAAGTTATTGGAATCTTCAGTCTTTGAAATTTTAAAAGAAATAAAAAACTAGAAAGCTGTATTTTCCTTCAAGTATGTCCTTTTCTCTGGCTGCCAAACATATGGTTGTCTTAACGTGGTTAAAAGTCTTGTGTATGCTTGATTTTTTAAACTAATTATCTGTACTGTTTTAAAACCATAGTTACAAGTGAAGTTTGGGGGAGCAATCGTTATTGTCTGTTGAAAAAAATCATTTTCTTCTGTGAGATCAAGCCTCCAACACCCTTGTTAAGATTTTGAACAGAAACTCCACTGGTCAAAACTGTGACTGTAGACTTGTGACTTCATGATATGCTCTAATGAAAACCACTTCATTTAATGCAGACTTGTTGAACTTTTTAAGCAAAACTTTGAGCATAGTGTTTATGTTCTCTTGGTCACTTTTGTTGGCATAGCTAACACTTGTCACCTTTTGGTCAAGTTTGGATCAAATCCCTTGTCAATGATTTAAAAACGCTTTTTTATTTATTTATTTTTTTTCAAGGACATTTCCTCCCTTTTGGGTGATTGTCAGGTAATAAATGGGTGCTGTAGATCTTAACAGATATGTAGTTTGTAATAAGGAGAAAGAACCAACTCTTTCCTTTAGATCTTAACAGATATGTAGTTTGTAATAAGGAGAAAGAACCAACTCTTTCCTTTAGATCTTAACAGATATGTAATTTGTAATAAGATTACCGCCTACCCTCACAGCCCATATAGAAACATACATTGTAAAAATTTCTTAATGAGCAGGTTGTGGGTTTGTCATTACCATATCCTATAAACTAATGTTGTTCATCCATTACTTACTGTAGTTTTATGTATCATTCTAAATTGTATGAAACTACATTATGTCCCGATATCAATTTTTCCGGACTCTCCACTGCCCACTTTTAGAAGCAAAAGTTTTGATGCAAGATGTGGCATCAATCAGAATGGAACTCCATTCTGTCTTACAACACGCTCTCCTTGGCGACGCCCTTGCTTCAGAATACCTCATCTGTCATCTTCTTTCAAAAGTGTAAGCTTGTATTCTGTGTTAATACTAGGGGAAAGAAGTTGATTTCACTCTCATGCATGATTTATGGTTTTTAACCCTTTTTGAGGGGCTTAATATGAATAGCGTTGGATGAAAACTGTTTCTTTGAAAGAACTGTTGTTACAAAGTTAAAAAAAAAGCACTTTTGATTCTACAGAGTTAGAGGTTGTTGCTTATGAAATAAATACAAAATATCAATTAGTGTTATGATATGTTTTTACTTTATTGGATTTGACAATTAAAATAGTTTTGGGGAAAAGATCCTGATGTGTCTACAGTTTACCTCAATCACAGTTTGTTTCCATTTTTCATTTTTACTATTTTCAGTTATGCAAGAGCAGATGCCATCCCTTTAGGGAAACTTACCCTCAATTTGAGTGGGTGTCCTGTGACACAAAGATACTCTCTATTTGTAAATCATCTTATTTCTCAACTGACTACAAAGGTGGGTACTCTTCAAACCAAAGGCTATGATTTATTATATAATACAAGGCGTCAGGGTTTTTGGTTTTTTTTATTCGTTGCTTTTATTTTATTGTATTATTATTTAAAATTTTGTATTAGAATTTAAACTATACTTTGAAGGGAGAGGATTACTGTCAGCCTGCTTTTAAAAAATGCCTCCGGTTAACGTTTTGTTTCTCTGGGGTTAATTGTAAGTTCAGAAATTCATTATTTATGGATAGTAGAGGTGGATTTGGTATGTCTTCGTATAAATACTTTGTAATTGTAGATGCATTTTGGTGCATTTTATTTGCAAGAGACTGAGATGCTACGAGTAAATGCAACACTTCATTAATCCTGGATGGCAATTTGTAATGCAAGATTTATAAAGAGAAAATTTCATTTTTGAGTAAGTTGGACCAGATTGGAATATAAGCTTAAAAAGCCATCAACTCTAAATGTGGTAAATGGAACTTCTCAAATGTTTGATTAATCTTTTTCTCAGTCAACTTTCATGGAAATGACCATTGACAACATGAATTCCTGGACACTAATTCCCAAAAAAGATTACAAAGCAAACCGTGTCAAAGCCAGCATGTTGCAGTTATCTTCTGGCACAGAAGTTGTTCTGGATGAAACAGCCCTACAACAAGGACAGCTTGATAATACAGGTATTTTTCTTCTATTTTTTAAAAAAAATTTTATTTCAGTTTTAAGTTTTACAGATTGTTATGAAAGCAAATCTCAATATTAATGATTTCAATTACCGAAATACATGTGATAATTTTGGGCTTAATTGGTAAGGTGTCAACCTCCAATGCTGAAGAGCATGGGTTCAATTCCTGCCGCAGCCATCAGACCAGGCACACTGGCGCTGCATGTAGGTTGCTGCCTTGGTTGTCCCAGTATTCCTTTGGGGCAGATCTAGAAGGTATATCTTACTCCATGGAATTAATAGAGAGAATTTTGTCTTCGCTTTAAAAGAAAATATTTTCTTTGGCAGTTTTTTTCCCCCTCGACATAAAAGTACCAAAATGTAGAATGTTGACTCTCTGATTTCTTTAGGTGTTTTGAATGTGCAAGCCCTGGAGGAACTATCATTGTGGCAAAAAGTCAACTACGACTTTGAATGGAGTTCAGTGCCTATCCCCAGTGATGTCAACGTTCTTATTTTGTCTGAGTGTACATCATTACTCTCGGTAAGTCCAATGATGTTGATAACATTTTTTAATCACATGAACCACGCTGCAGAGATGTCAATTACTGCAGATTTTCTATATTGGCTCCGGAGCTACAGATGCATTGCTTATTCTATGCATTTTGCTTTTTCAAAACTCACTCAAGTGTGATTGGAGTGTTGATTGCCGTATCTAGATTGGTCGGGCAAATAAAATGAAACTCTGTACAAATGATGTCTCATGTCAGGTGAGAAAGTAATATTAGACACAATTATCCAGGGCTGCAAGACTTCAATATTTTACAAACTAGTGTGCATCGAATGGGTCAGGACTTTGTCCCAGAGTACTTTGAAGAGTAAAATCTTTGCATTTTTACCAGATTTTCCCATTTTCTGGACTGAGAATCTTCAGGCTTTAGGCAGACCACTGCCTTTTTTGTTGCCACTCTTCTCTGTTGTAGCTGTTTTTAATTGTTCTATATTAAAAATGTACACACCCATCTCTAAATGAGAAAGAAAATCACAGATCTTGTCATGCTGTTCATGAAAAGAGGTATCTAGCAATTCAACAGCCTGCCTAGCAAGCACTTTTTGTGAGAGACAATTGCTTAAACGCTTCTGTGAAAATATTCCAAGGCCACCTGCCAACTATAGGGAGTAAGCAAGTAAAGAAAACGGACTGAGTTAGCCTCTCTCTCTCAACTTAAAAAAACAACAAAACATAAACAAACACACAAGTAAACAGACAAACATTTTTTTTAATATTAAAAAAAAATCAAAACAAAGCGAAAAACAAGCAACACCTGATGACCCCTAAAATAATTGAGTGAACACTCCTTACTCAGATCGCATTATCTTTTTAGTGCTGTCTTTACATATCCGTTATAAAGGCAATACGCATTTCAAATGTGTCATTCTTTTAAAAAATTGAAAGAGAAGCTTACACAATATAGATTTCTTTTTAATGATCTAAGCATGCTGTTATCAAACAAGGATGACCTATCGTTGAGGCCCTATCGGTTTTTTTCCTGAGAAGCATGGAAAGGAAGCCTACTTAGTGAACTCATACAAATCACTGTAGAGAACGGATTTAGAACTTGGAATTCCTCAAACCACCCTCTAAAGATAAATTCAGAGAGATTTATGATGACGTCTACTTTGTTCATCAACGTAATATTTTCTTGCTTTAAAATTAAATAATTCTTTTAACCGATTTCCCCCAAAATGGATAGCTAAAAATCCAGAATAAGTAATACTGTAAATCTTCCATACCTGTTATTAATTTTAATATAGCTGTAATTAGAGAATTCCTTTCTTTTTGTTTTGATTTTCATGAAAAAATACTTTTTAGTTAAGGCAAATTGATTTATAGATATCGGCAACATTTCAGAGCCGTACAAGGTGAACTAGATGAGAAAATTGAAAAAAATATGAACCATTTATTTTTTAACGGACTGTAGGTACCTAAACCTTTGTGTTTGCTGTTGAAGCTAGCAGGATAGTCATTATGGCTAACATAAATATGTTACTAGTACTTTAAGGCCTTTTTATCATACCAATATTTACAGAAAGATGTGCATGTGCCTATGGAGACTAAGGATGTGGATGACATCCCAACCCATTTTACCCTGCTTGACAAGAGACTCAGTGAAGAACTTTTACTCAAGTTGAGATCGTACTTAACTGTCTGTAGATTGATGGCATATGATATTACAGAGGATGTGCAAAAGGTAAATTCATTTTAAACTAGACAAACATATATCACACTATTTTCACGTGGGTTATCCTATCATACCTTTCTATGTACTAGCATAAAAGGCAAAAATGTGGGATTGTCACGCCATGTTGAATTGAAAACTTATGAAGATTTAAAACAGGTGTGAATCTCATCATCATGGAAAGTGTAGTGTGTGAACAGCTTTAGCAGTGATTTTTGCTCTGGTCTTAACATCCCTGGTTACAATCGGGTTCTATTGTATTTATTTATTTATTATATACTCTTGACTTTTGAATGCCATTATTACATTACTATGTTGCATGTTCTTCTTTCCAAAACAATGCCCTTTTGGCATTTTTAAAAATTTCATTACCAATACTTGTTTCAGAAGAAATATCTGTATTCGTACATTAATCGTTGTAGTAGATGAAGAAGAGGAACACTTACGCCTTGTGTCTTTTTTTTCTTTTAAGAATTTTAGCTATAAAACCCCTAAATTTTAGGGTGTCAAAAGGTTGCAGCTATGAGAATTTGTGTGTCTTGTGAGTCAAATTGTCAGTGTATAATCAATGTCATTCCCTTTTGCTGCTTTGTTCACCTAGGCCCACAAATGCTTTTGGTATGCAGACATAATGACAAAGTCTTCAGTAGTAATTGTGCTTTAACTGCCTTAGGAAAGCTCAGATTCAAATTAGTCACACATAAACAAATTTTACCTGCCTTTTGTTCGCAGGCCATTCAAGATGACTTTGTTGAAACCAGACAGGCCAACCCATCAGATATGTCTGTAGAAGACTTTCAAAGATTGCTGACATTGTTGAGGTATGTATCAATTGTTATATTTATGGATTTAGTGTCTTTTGTCTCACCTACAATATTTTTGGCATTTGTAAATAATTGTTTTTATGAAAAGTTAGGACTTGCACATTACTTTAGACAGTTGAGAAGAAAATTGGAGCTGGGATAAGTCTTTACTTTCAATATTAAATCCAGTCTTGTTATAATCTGTTTTCAGACTCTTGTCTCTGAGCTGTGGTCTTGAGAAACCAACCCTTGAAGTCTGGAGGAAAGCAAAAGCAATGGAAGAAGAAAGGAAAGCACGTGTAGCTAAGCTACCTAAACCATCCAATGGAAGAGCTTAAATGTGTGATACTGATTTACACATATTAAGATTGGAGAAATCATTACTGTACATTGAAATACAAGCATCAATTAAAGTGATTCAATCTTTTATCCTTTGTTATATTATCATAAAATTGTTCAATGCAGTTGTGCCAGTGGTTTGTAGGCACTTCTACTTCTATTTCTTTTCTTTTGCACCAAAGCTATCTTCTTACTTTTTTCCCTTCTCTTTTGCATCCTGTCTTATTGGGTTTCTGTAGTCATCCCCTATTTGATGCCATTTGGTACATCCAGGATTACAGTGTTGACTTAAACAGGGTGTTGGCTTGGCATGTGGGAAATCAGTTTGAACTTGGTTTGCAGTGGCAGAAAAAATGAAAATAATCTACTTAGATCAATCGGTAAACATGCGAAATGAATGTATTCAAGTATAAAGTATTAAGTATGAAAACTTGACGTCTATTTGATATGCGGTAATAGCACTCAATTTTTCTTAACTATAATTCATTCAAGAATCGTTCTAGAAATCAAGTAGTACCTTCTATGTTCTTTCCCAAATGAGAGTAACGTCAGGCTCTCTTCTGTGAGCATACATTCGCTAAGTGATCTTCAGCAGTTTACTGCTAAAGCTTACCGAAGAAATGGCACGGATGGCTGTTTACTGTCTTAATATTATAGTAATAGTATAATGTGGTGTCACACCTTCAAGTTGTTTGTGTCCGGCCAGGATTTGAGGATGTCAGTGTCAGTGCAGTTCTATATACTTTCATAGCCTCCTTCCAGTTTGGTGGCAGGTCAGCTGAGGACGAGGTGGTCCATGTTCTCCTGCTGCCTGGCATCTGGGGCACAAGGGTGATTGTTTGAGTCCCCATCTGTGCATGTCAGCTGCTGTTCTGGCTTGTCTTGTCCTCAGCCTGTTAGCGGCTACCCAGTGTTTCCTGTGGGCAGTTGGTGGGTGTCCCTGGTGGGCACTTTTATTTTTGTCTCATCTCTTTTACACTGAAGCTATCTTCTTACTTTTTCTGTTGTCTTGTTTGCAACTCAATGCTCATCCCTTATTTCATGCCTTTTGCCACTAGTGTAAATCATCTGTGGTCGTGTCAATGTGTGTTTTGAGAGATATTTATTTTTTAGTGTAAATCATCTCTCTGCTGTTTGTGGATTGATCTGTTCCCTCTTTTAATTAAATCTATCATCTTACTTTCCTCTGGGCTCCTCTATGACCCTCATGTGTCTTGGGGCCCTAAAACCTCCAAAAGACAAACAAGTTAAACGGGTATTACTCATTTTTGTGAGAGATGATATGTTTTGTTATTGTAAATCTTGTTTGTTTATTGGAGGTTTTAGGGCCCCACGACACACGAGGGTCGGGTCATTGAGATGCAAACAGGATTTCACAGAAAAGGGAGAAAAGTGAGACGATAGCTTCAATGTAAAAGAAACAGAAGTAGAAGAGCCCACATAGGGACTCCCACCAACCAACTCCCGCCGTTGGAGGGCATTCACCTCCTGCCAGAGACCTATTATTATGAGGGCTCTTTCAGAATTAACCAGAAAACGGCTGTTATTCGGCAACCAGAAGGAATTTTTTAATTCTGTAAAAAGCATTAGATTTGTCCATTCTTGTGCGGATATTCATACAAATTATAAAGTGCGATGTGCTGCACAATGATTATCTTACACAATTTTAAAGATGGCGACCCACCTTGAAACTTGGTCAAAGGAAGAAATCAGAGCTGTCATAGGGTTTTTGAATGCTAAAGGTCTAAATCCGACCGATATTCATAAAGATCTTCAGAGTGTATACGGTGAGCATGCCATAAGCCGTACACAAGTACACATATCATTGGTGTAGTTTGTTTCAAACAGGCCATTCTGAACTGAAAGACAGTGCAGGAAGAGGGCGTTTGTCTTCTGCGACGTCAGGAAGACAATATCAAGCGGGCTGATGAGCTTATTCGTCAAGGCAGAAGGTTGAAACTTCATGAAATTGCAAGCAGTCTTGAAATTTTGGTAGCCTCAGCTCACAGAATTGTGTTTGATGAACTTGGCTATAGAAAAGTCAGAGCAAGAGGGGTTCCAAAACAATTGACAGACAATCACAAAGAGCAAAGATTGAACATCTGCAAGAAACTCTTGACAAGAAGCAAGGGCACACCCAGGGCCCATGGACATGCTGTCAATGCTGCCGGAGACTTTACAGGTAATAGTCACAGGTGATGAGACTTGGTTGCACCATTGCACTCCAGAAACCAAGCAAGATTCGATGACATGGAAACACCCTTCCTCGCCTGTTGCGAAGAAATTCAAAGTCATACAGTCAGCAAGGAAAATAATGGGAACTTTTCTGGGACAGCCGTGGTGTTCTATTCGAAACCTTACAGCCCGGAGATACAGTCAATGCTGCAAGGTACTGTCAAACTCTCGACAAGCTTAGAGAGGCCATTCGCAGACAGCGCCCTGGGCAGTTGACCAATGGGGTCATTTTGTGCAACATGACAACACTACGCCCACACAGCAAGACAGACCCAGAGTTCAATAGAAAAATATGGTTGGGAGATTTTGCCACATCCTCCACACAGTCCAGACCTTGCATCATCTGATTTTCACCTCTGGGCCACTGAAGCGCGAGCTGGCAGAAAAACGCTTTGATGACAGTGATGAACTTGTTGATCATGTGCAGAAATGGCTACAATCCCTTGACGGAAGTTTCTTCCGGGAAGGTATATATATTCCATGGTGAGGCGTTGGCACAAGTGTGTTGACAGACTTGGCTGCGATGTAGAGAAGTGAAGGACGAATCAAGGAATGAGCACAGGCAAAAATTTTGTTGATAGCGGATTTTAGAGCCATTTTCCGGTTAATTCTGAAAGAGCCCTCGTTTATTCCCCGGGTCCCCACAGGGGTTTTGTAAATCATCTCTCAGTGGTGTTGATATGTGTTTTGAGAGATGAGATTTATTTTTTAGCATGAATCATCTCTCTGCTGTTCAGGGTTTGATCTGTTACCTCATTTAACTAATCTATCATCTTGCTTTCCTCTCCTCTATGACCTTTTGTCTTGGGGCCCTAAAACAACCAATAGATAAATAAACAAAACTTATTTTCCTCACTTTTGTGTCCTGTACTGTGTTTGGTGTTATTTTTGTATTTGTAGTGGTCACCTATTTTAGGCATTGTGGTACAGAACTCAAGGGTCACAAGTTGTACTTTTGTACACAAAGAACCAGCCTAGAAGCGTTGTTTTGGACACGAAGTTTCTTCAACTGCAAATCTGGTAGACCAGTGTAAATCAATCTCTCTGCTGTTTGTCGTTTGATCTGAGATAAGTTAGGCTAAAAAATAAATTTCTCTAAAAAAAACCAAGAATAAACAATGGCCATCACTTATAACAGCATCATGGTCCAGCATCCTTAAAACCCCCTTTGTATACAAAAGTTTGTTTGTTTATTGGAGGTTTTTGTTTGTTTGTTTATTGGAGGTTATAGGGCCCCACGACACACGAAGGTCATAGAGGAGCCCAGAGGAAAGTAAGACGATAGAATTAGTTAAAAGAGGGAACAGATCAAACCACAAACAGCAGAGAGATGATTTACACTGAAAAATAAATATCTCTCAAAACACGTATAGACACCACCGAGAGATGATTTACAATGACAAAAAATATCATCCCTCCT